>JBBBDQ010001003.1:1200000-1230000 GCA_037127315.1 Ascarosepion bandense | reverse complement strand
AAAACCTGTAACTCGCTTAACGACATCTGCCTTTTATGCCTGAGTGAAAAGCTTCACATTCTAAGGTACCCCAACAATGACGAACTATTGAACCGTGGGGATTAATTAGCAGTGTTATGTAAATATCGAAAATATTTTTCGTTAAAATTTAATTAACCAAAAAGGATTTGTCAACACTCGTGCTCTAATATAAAATCAACTTACAGTTAAAATTATTTACCTTTTTGAAGTATTATGTGGCCCCATTAATACCTCATTCACATAAAATTTTCCTCTTCAAAAGTTAATTAATACTCATGTTTAATCCACAAAACAAAAACGAATATTATATTAATATAATAAAATAAACCCGTGCAACACTAAAAAGTCATTCAATTTCATCCACTCATAGATAGTAGTAAAAAAAAGTGTCTACCCTTTTTTAAAAAACCTAACATCCCAATATAAGACAAAACTAAAAAGTGACCTGTCCAAAATTAAACTACCTCGCCCCCCTCTCCTAACCCAAAGCTGTATCTCTATGGTTACAAACTGCTGACAGACCGGCTTAAACATACTAAATTCCCATCCCACTCATCACGTACATATCACATTCCCAAGAATGAATCGTTTTCATTATTTATTTTCATTTCCACTAATCATCAGAAGAAGGGCACTAGTGCTCCAAAACACAAGGAGTTTTGTGTAGTGATACTATGCATTTATAAGCCATTGTAATAATCATTACAATGCTATATATATATATATATATATATATATATATATATATATATTCTTTATAAAATTTATTGAATATTCTGACCATTAGTTGAAAATAAATATTCTCTTTAATAAATAACAAAACCTGTCGAATGTAAAATAAATGCACATCACTACTTGATAAACATATTATTCATATTATTCTTTATATTTATTTATATAATCTTAACTTTATAATATTATCTAAATAACTTCATAATATTGTCTAAATAACACTGAAATCATTAAGTATAAACGCGAATATATATATATATTAATAATAATATTAACTATAGCAAGAACAATACCAATAGTAAAACTAGTATTAATCAAGCTATAATTTAAATCGTCTTGTATAACAAGAGTGCTCCATACAACGTAGAGCATTATATTGTAATGGTTGTTACAATGGTTTATAAATTCATAGTATCACTTCACAAACGTTTTCGCGTTTCGAAGCTGCTATGCGCGCTTCTCTTCGGGTGAAGAATTGAAATAAAAATTAAATGGTGAAAACGGTTTATTTATGCTGAGATGATGTTTAAGTGAATGTGGGGTTGGGAGCTTATTCTAATTCAATCGGCCTTAGAGATATGGGTTAGGAGAGGTGGCTTAGTTTAAGACAGGTTCTTTATTTATTTTGTCTGGGTAGTTCCTATATCGGGGTTTATGGGTTTTTTTTACGGAAGTGTAAACATTTTTTGGTTGTTTATTTTACTTTTGTCCAAGTGTAGTGGAAGTGGCGTCGCTGTTAATAAGAACGGTGTAAATAAATGTGGGGTGGAAATTTAGAATGGTCTAGTCGTCCGTTCGTTGTTCTAGGGGTGCCGCTTTGGGTCAGGAGAAGGATGTGGTGTAGCTTAGTTTTGGACAGGTCGCTTTTTTGTTTAGTTTAGGTATTTTATATTGGGATGTATGTTTTTTTTTGTTTTTTTTATGCAGTGTCGATAGTTTTTATTTTACTATTACTTTACAGTTGGATGGAATTGCTGTTGGTGTGGTGTGGGATTTATTTTCTTTTATTTCTACGTTTTTTGTTCTTTTTATTTAGAGGGTTGATCATGTGTATTTATTGCATTTTGTGGTGGGGTCGTGTGGATGAGGTGTTTTTTTTTGGTTATTTAAATTTTCACGAGAAATATTTGGGATGTTTACATAATACTGCTAATTCATCTCTACGGTTTAATAGTTCGCTACTGTTGGGGTACTGAAGAATGTGTAGCTTTTCACTTAAACATAAAGGGCAGATGTCGTTAAGAGAGTTGCAAGTTCTAGTTTTTTTCTAGGATTTTCCATTTTACTTTGGGTTTCTGTTTTGAGTCATTTAGTTTCCAAAAATATGCAGAGAGGGATGTTTGGTTTCGGTATAAGTTGTTTTTGAATGAAGTTAAGTGCATGTACCAGCGCCGCTTAAAAATGTTCTTAGTAGATCCGATATACACTTTATTTATAGCGGGATTTTCAATTGATGTTATGTTGCATTGATAGATTATTGAGTTTATTTTACATTTATTCTGTAGTGGGCAGTTGTTGGGGTTTCTACAATTACATAGGTTTTTATTGTTGTCTTCTTTATTATTTTGGTAGTTAATTTTATTTTGATCTACGTGTTGATTTAGGATATATTTATTATGGTTTGTTATGATTTTTTCTAGGTTGTTTGTGCAACTATAACTTAGTTTAAGTGTATTTTTGTTGAAAATTTTACTAAGAGGGTTATTGGTGGGGAAGTGTTTTTTAATTAAATTGAGGGACTTCTGTCCTAACTTGGTGTTTATCATTTGCTTAAAAGGAGATGTGTACTAAATGATTTTTCTATTTCGATTTTTCCTGTTATGGTTATAGTTTGTTATATACCGGATGTTTTGGATTTTGTAGCCACTTTTTTTATAAACTTATTGTAATGACTTTTGTGTTTGTTAAGTATTTCTTCACTGGAAGAGTTTTTACTAATTCTATATTCTATGGAGGAGGGTATATGTTTGATTAGACTTGGTAGGTGATTTGGGTGGATGTATAATGGGTATTCATTGGGTTTTATGTATGGTTGGTAATTATTATTAACTAAATCAAGTGTTACATCGAGGAAGTTTACTACTTTTAAATTTGTGTTGAATATTACTTTTAGGTTTAAACTTTTAAATTCTCTGTGGATAAGTTTTCTTATTTTGTCTGTTTTAAAACGTGTGGAATTTTGTACTATCATGAGACCGTCGTCTCTGTATAACCCTATGTCTTGTGTGTTTATGTCTTGGTGTGCAGTAAGATTGTATAGTGCAAATAAGCCGATGAGATCCGGAAGACTCTGCAGAGTCTAACGCACCCATTGTAATATCAAATTGGTTAAACGAGTTACTTTTTATCCATTGTTCTTGGTTATGGATAAGAACAGATGTCTTAGCGGCCACTATAATATTGTATTCGTCCTTGGTTAAGTCCAAATAATGTGTGGCAAATTCCATTGCCAAAGTGAAGAGGTCTTTGGATATTGATTGGTAGTAGTCCACTATGTCAAATTGGATTAAAAAACAGTTGTTTTTCTTTAATGTTGTTAAACCAAATTATGACATTAGGTGTGTTTGTCTACTGGAGTAATCCATGTTTCTGTTTAATTTGTTCATTGATCGGTTCTAGGGTCTTTTTGCTGATTTTACCAATTTCTGACCTCGTCGGGTTGATGATTCTCGTAGGCAAATTTGTTTGGAAATCTGGTTTATGGTCTTTTAATGTAATGTATGCTTCATTTGTGCAGAGTTTACTAACTTTTTCACGAAGTTTTATTTTTTCTGTGATATTTTTACTGTTTGTGTTTATCATGTCGACTCTATCTTATTTGTTATTGTTTGCTTTTTTATAATTCCTTTGTTAATTTTTTTTTATTAAGGTTGTATACTCAGTAGCTGATATTTTGAAGAAATTTGTGGTTTTGTCTGACTGGACTTAGAGTTTGTCTGATGATTTTATTTTTACCCCGATATATGAACTACTTAGACAAAATAAATAAAGAACCTGTCTTAAACTAAGCCACCTCTCCTAACCCATATCTCTAAGGCCGACTGAATTAGAATAAGCTCCCAAACTCACATTCACTTAAACATCATCTCAGCATAAATAAACCGTTTTCACCATTTAATTTTCATTTCAATTCTTCACTCGATGAAAAGTGCGCATAGCAGTTTCGAAACGTGAGAATTTTTGTGTAGTGATACTATGAATTTATAAACCATTGTAACAACTAGTACACTATATATATATATATATATATATACATTTATTCATGTAACTTTAACTTTATAATATTATCTAAATAACTTCAAAATATTGTCTAAATAACACTGAAGTCATTATGTATAAACGCAAATATCTATATATATAGATAGTGGTCGCAGGTTCGAATCCTGCCGGATGGCACACATTTTCGTAATAAAAATTGATTGTAAATAATCAGACCGGTAGAAATAAATAAATAATACTGTTTCATTAAAAAACAGAATATCTACTTAAATACGAGTGTCCATAAAAAATAACGTTCAAACAATTCATTTCAAATTATCGGTTGCTTATAACCAAGTTTCGTTAAGATTCGTTGATTTCCGTAACATGTTTACATTTGTTGACATTACGATACATTTCTGAGCAGATATGTTTGTTTACGATAGATCGAAAATTGTGTTATATAGGCTTGATAAAAACTTCCCTTAGACTGGAAGCTGTGGGCGAGAGGTCTAAGACGTTACCGGAACAAATGGTAGCTTCCCCTGTATAGATAGAGTTCGCAGGTTCGAATCCTTCCGAATAGCCCACATTTTCGTAATAAAAATTTATCGTAAATAATCAGGCCGGTAAAAATAAATATATAATGCTGTTTCATTAAAAACAGACTATCTACTTAAATACGAGTATTGATAAAAAATAATGTTCAAACAATTCTTTTCATATATATATACATTTATTTATGTAATTTTAACTTTTAAATCTTGTCAAAATAACAGTGAATTTATTAAATATAAACCCGATTTATATATATATATATATATATATATAATTGTCGGAATGCGTTCTTTTTTGTTTTTGTTTTCTTTGTGTGTGTGTGTGTGTGTGTGTGTGTGTGTATGTGTGTGTGTGTTTTTTTATGTTTTTGTATCTTTATTACAGCTATCCGGAGATGTTTACATAACAGCTTCCTGACTATTTCGACTTTGGTCATTATTTACATAACGAAGTTTTGGTAGGATGTCTGCTTCACCCCTTCTACTTGTTCAATTCGATTTCTTGTCGCTCTTAATTACTGCAGGATAGCCACAGCATGGTTTTCACCTACTGTAGAAAGAAACCTAAATTAATGATCCCCAATGGAGCTATAACGTAGCTTTGGAAACTGACTCCTTGTTTACATACGACGAGTTTAGTATGGTGCCTGCCGTCGAGTACGTAATAATTAGCTAGACTCTGTTGCTGTTGCATGTCAATTCATTCCTATTTTCTGCTAACATAAAAAAATGAATTCATTAAATATCTGTACGGTGCTTTTACGAATTTTGTTAGACGAGATGCTGTTCGTTTTATTTGCATTCAGTCAGTTAAGTGCCATACGTGAAACACGCTTGGGCGATCATGTCTCTTTCGAGGCATGACTGACTGGGCAGAAGATTATCCCGCAATAGGTTGCCATTGCTTTCTGTGGTAGACTGGTTGCCGACCAAGGCTATAAAACCCAATCTGTCCTGCTATTTAACCCATAACTGGAGGGAAGAGACGGATTAATACCTTTCCCAAGGGTATTTGTGCGTAAGTGAATGCAATGGATTCAGCTGAAATTCGAACTCGGCTCCCTGTTTCTTGTTCCGAGCCGATATCCACTGTACCACAACGCACATCCTTTATTTGCATTAGTTTGAACAAATGTCTATGTTTTTAAAAATTATAAACTGTTGCCTAATTAATGTAAATATACAATTTATATGGTAATTTTCCATTTATAATACGCGTTAAATTCTAAAAAATAATATGTACATCCAAAAAACCTTTAAAAAATTGCCGTTTCATAGGTTGATTTTAGTTGTAAAATGACTGCTCACCACAAGCATACGACAATTTGACAAAAATGATGTCAGTTACAGTCATGTGCATGTATCAATGCTTACAAATGTAAACTAAAATAGAATTATTATAAAACTAAATTTCAAAAAATAATTATTCTATGTTTAAAACCAATTTTTGTGAAAACGTACAGCTATGCGACGACCTATGTTGTTTCTGCATGATACGTTCTGATTGGACGAGACTACCAAGATAAGAAAGCTTATTTTGATGTAAACTGTTATCGATAAAACGTGTGTGTGTAAGCTAAATGACTAGCAGGCAAGGGTTGCATATTATGCGAGAGTACACGCATTTTCACACACTTTCAACACAATTTTACGGGTGCAAATTATAGACGAAGGTGATTTATTCTTGGGTAAATACAGTCATTCTCTTTACGAATATCGGCTGAGAGTTTCATAGGCCGACTAAGATACTGTGATCAAATTAAGTTTATTTTTCAATATAGTTCTTCCGTTGGTGTTGCAGTGCTTGGACCCAATTCATCCTGTTGACCAAAAAAGTCATCAAGAGAAGGTATGACTTTATCCTCACTACGATACTCGTTCCCAGCCACTTTTATTTAAGTTGAGAAACAGATGATGGGGTTTAATAGGAGAATAGATAGGATGATCAAGAGCGTGGATAGGAGAATCAAAAGAATAGATAAGATGATCAAGAAGAATAGAAAGGATTATCAAACAGTTAAAAGCCACGGTCAATTAAATCAACTATTCGAACTAAAGACGTGTGCTGTAGCATGCATTAACCTGTTCGTCAGTTTTTTTTATCTTTGGTCTTGAGGGCAATCGCGTCAAACGACAACTGTGATCGCCTGATGAATTGGTCTGACAATCGCATTAAACGCCATCAATGATCGTCCGACAAATTGGTCAGACTATTGCGTTAAATGTCAACTGTGATCACCTGGTAAATTGGTCTGGCAATCGCGTTAAACGCCAACTGTGATCGCCCAATGATTTGGTTAGGCTATCGCGTTAAACGCCAACTGTGATCACCTGGTAAATTGGTCTGTCAATTGCGTTAAAAGGCAACTATGATTGCCCAATGAATTGGTCTGGCTATCGCGTTACACGCCATCTATGATCGCCCAAAGAATTGGTAAGTCTATCACGTTAAAAGCCAACTGTGATCGCCTGGTAGATTAGTCTGGCAATCGCCTTAAACGCCAATTATGATCACCCAATGAATTGGTCTAGCATTCGAGTTAAACGCCAATTATGATCGTCCGATGAATTGTTAACGCTATCGCGGTAAAAGCCAACCGTGATAGCCTGGTGAATTGATCTGGCAATCGCGTTAAAATCCAACAGTGATCGCCTGGTAAATTGGTCTGGCAATCGCTTTAAACGCCAACTATGATCGCCAGGTGAATTGGTCTAACATTCACGTTAAACGCTAACTATGATAGCCTGGTAAATTGGTCTGGTAATCGTGTTAAACGCCAACTGTGATCGCCAGGTGAATTGGTCTGGCAATCGCGTTAACCGCCTACTGGTCTAGCATTTGCGTGAAATTCAAAAGTTTGCTCTTACTTTTCTCCGGATTAAGAGGATACCGAATCGTAAATTACCTGAAAAACGGTAGTGCATTTTTATTGTCAATGTAAACGCTGGAATGAGAAACCATTTCTTTTCTATTTTGCTAAACTAATCACATTTTGCTTCCTCACAAAAAATTAGCAAAGTGTATACATTGCTCAACTAGCCTGTCGGATTCAAATCTTGCACAGTATGTTATATGAAGCATCTTTTAATGTATAGTGTACAAGGGCCACAAAACAGCTTCACGAGCACAGAAAGACTTTGACAGTCTACACGACACCCCAGCATACATTCTCAGTCTTTAAGACACATCACCCCTACCAAAAAAAAAAAAAAATAATAATGAATTCAAATATATAGCAACTCTTTACATTTATTGATTGTAAGTTTTTCTTTACGGAAAAAAAATGATTCTTTCAAAGTAGTGCTAAGTGTTTACATGAAAGAAATAATGAGAATATTCAAGTTTTTCTCAGTTTACGGCCATACTCCGTCAACTCAGTGTCTAGATGTGTTCACTACTTGAGACTAGCTGAATATTGTGAGTTTGAAAGTGAGTGCAATCTAATGAATAACAGCTCGGAATTTTAAATCGGATAGTTAGATTTATTGTACTCACTTTTTAATAAGTAGAATTTGTAGAAGGATATCATTATTAAAATCTAAAAATATTTTGGCTTAAAATAATTTGCTAAAGTTTAAAAAACCGTAAAAATCAAATCAGTCAGTTAATCTTGAGAAAATGCTTCAATTTTATAAATACATCCTTTATTTTACAACGAGTAATTTTCAAGTTGGTCTTTGGATCGGGTACTAATCTTGTTTCAGTTATTAACAAAAGAAAAAGTTGTTTTGATGCTGACTTGATTTTGTTTCTTTATCTATACTAGAAGGTAGTGTGTATTTATGCATTCAGTACGATGGCATCGGATGAGCGTCGTAGTGCAATGGATATTGTCTCGGAACGGGAAATCGGGGGGGGCTGAGTTCGAATTCTAGTTGAATTCCTTGCATTCACTTACACGCAAACATCCTTGGGAAAGGTATTAATCCGTCTCTTTCTTCCAATTATGGGTTAAATAACAGAACAGATTGGGTTCTATAGCCTTGGCTGGCTGCCAGTCTACCGCAGAAAGTAATGGCAACCTACTGCGGGAAAATCTTCTTACAAGTAAGTCATGTCTCTTTCCAGACATGATCGTCTAAGCATGTATCACGTATGGCCCTTAACTGACTGACTGACAATGGCAGAAGGTTCTTCTTCAAATGTCTTTTCTTTAATTGGTTAACGTCGCAATATTAAGCAGTTTAGATCGGCAGAATTTTAGCCTTACTTCATATTGTAGCTCTAATTTTTGACAGGTTTTAAGAATTCTCCATTCTTAGGCTTTCCATTGAATATATTTTAAGATAAGTAGAAATCTGGAATCTCTGTGATATTAGGGCAGGTTGATTTTCCATTTTTTCTTCAAAAAATCAACATGAACTCTATGCAGAAGCAGAGGTTTCATGTGATATAGACAGACACAAAGAATTAGATCCATAGTTTTACAAATCTTTGAGCGTTTAGTTTTAAACATCGTTTGAAAGATCGTTTTTGCTTACAAAATGCTTTGGAAATGACTTCGAATTTGACTATTTCATGAATAAATCCAAATAAAGTTGATATCTTTTGTATTAGATACAGTGTATTAGATACACTGAATGGAAAATTCATGAAAACACAAATTTCTGATTCTGAATCACCACGAGAAAAATATAGAATTTTTTACTGTTTTCCATCAAAGAAAAATGAGAAAATTGTAAAACATTACTAAAAAGACTAACCAATACATACGATCTTAAAAAGTTGTTAATAAAAAACAAAAAAATTAATAAAAACACGTTAATACTGCTGGGCTTAATTTATGAGACAAACTGTTTTAAATTTGTATTGTTTATTAAAAAATCACAGTAAAATTATTGCATATTGTAACATAATACATTATAATAAAACTAAATTATTCAGTATAATTTCACTTTGAAGTAAATGAAGCTTTTATTTGATGACAAATGATTTAGTAATAATGTTTTTCTGCCTTGCTTTTTGTGTAAATGCAATTTTTGAAGCTTTTGTAATTAATTCATCTGCTCTCTCCACACTTGGCGAATGTGCAGATAAATTCGGCGACCCCAGCATCATTCCATTCATTAGAACCACGTGCAGTTCAGTATTTGAATAACATTCCTTCAGGCGCAGCTTGACTAACTGCATTTTCTGGGTGCTTAATCAAATTTGACCATTTGTGTCACTTCAGAATTGATGAATGGATATTTTAGTCTTTTCTTTTCTGCCTCGTTACATCATTAAATATTTTTGCTGGAAAATTTACCCATACTTGGTTATATTTTTATGACTTAATTTGAATGAATTTTTTAAAATTATTCTTGTAAATTGACATAACTAAGTAGGTAAGAATAAATGTTTACTTATTGAATGGAAAATCAAAAAAAAAAAACAATTTCTTCGCTCATTTCTAATTCCAGCTGATTTCAATATTGAGAAAAGAATATTTCCTGGAAGCGAGGCAGAGGTATGGATTTTACTCTAAATCTTTTAATGCAACAGTCTGTATTTATTTCAACTGTTACTTTATTTACTGTTTTTTTTTTGTTGTTGTTGTTGGCAATGGAATTTCCATCCCTTTTAATTTAAACTCAAATAGCTGCATATAATTCATTTATAAATTTTATAATTTTCTAAATATATATATATATATATATATATATATTCTAAACATATGCTGTTAAATATAAGAGACAATGAATGTCTATTATGTTTAATCATGAGCCGTTCTAAACGTCGTATTTTGGCTTTAATTTCAGTTGAAAATAAAGACAAATATTCTCCAACATTTTGATAATTTTTTGTTAAGTTTGTTCTAAGCTTTCAGCTCACATGAGCCATCTTCAGAGAGGTTATAAGGATGGTAATACAATAACATCCACCATCACCGACGATTTTATTTTGTGTTGACATAAAACTCCGCTAGGCAACGGCAATACTTACCAAAAATAACAAACGCAGTTCGCAAATTTGCAATGCGGTTCTATGACTTCATACCGCGTGATAGCGCGAAATGAGAACAAAACCATGTATTCAAATTGCCTAGTGGAGTTTTAATCATGTTTCCAACTATAATATTCAGTCAGTCAGTTAAGTGCTATACGTGATACACGCTTTGGGCGATCATGTCTCGAAAGAGACATGACTGACTGGGCAGAAGATTATTCCTCAGTCGGTCGCCATTGCTTTCTGCTGTAGACTAGTTGCCGACCAAGGCTATGGATCCCAATCTGTCCTATTATTTAACCCATAAGTGGAGGGAAGAGACTGATTAATACCTTTCCCAAGGATATTTGTGCGTAAGTGAATACAAGGAATTCAACTGGATTTGAATGTATGGCTTCCACTTACGCGCATTCCGTCTTACTGTGCTAATATTCTATGCACTATCTACATGCCCAACAAACTCTCTAGAGTAGCGAAACTTCATCTGAAACAAGCTTGTTAATCATGAGGCTTATGACCAATCGACCCTATACTACTTATAATTACTCACCATTCTTTTTTTAGTAGTGATTGGAGGAGAGGCTCTTCTTCACTAGGATTAAAAAGAAAACATCATTCCCCTTAATTTTCTCGGTGTTACTGAATCTAGCTCAAGAAAATGCTACTTGTTAAAAACTAATTTACTTTGCATTCTAGGTTCTGTCTTTACTGATAGAATAAATTTAATATTTTTCGCTTTTTCTCTCTCGAGAGAGCAATTTCTTTTAAGACTGTGCTTCTTTAATTACATTCTCCTGAGCTTCCATTCTGCGGAACTGGAGAAATTTATCAAGAAGTCTTGAAAGAACAGCCTTTCTTTAATGAAATTTTAAAAGGTGATTTTTTTTATACTTAACGCACTTTAGCCCCACCCCAGGGAGATTATAGAAATTACATGATTCTTTTCTAAAAGTACATTATAGTCTAACATTGTTCTTTCTAGACGTAAGAGATGATGGCTCTTTATGGGTTAGTTTTTTGTTATCTGTGAATTTTGTTTTATTTTCGACTGTGAAATTAGGTAAGCATGTAAGGGGGACTTCATAAAAGACGCACACGGGAAAATACATGGAGGCTGGAGAAAAATGAGAAGTGTAGGGTTAATAATGACATAAAGTAACATGTTATAGAATACAGCCAAATCACACAATATCATAGATTATTATCTCTCTCTCTCTCTCTCTCTCTCTCTCTCTCTCTCTCTGTGTGTGTGTATATATATATATATATATATATATATATATATATATATAAATGTCGATATTTAAATCCGTTGAATAGACATTTCTAAGAGGAAATCCTCGCTTCTTCAGCAAGGGCGAAACGAAAATTTTATTTACTCAAATTAAAATGTATTAATATATTTTATACCGGCAGAAGTCCCAATAAATCATCCATCCACAGGAAAATAAAATGGGGTGGGATTAACAATTTTTGAATTTAACGAAGTAAAAAGGAGAAAGCAGACAGATACATATGTCTCATATTAGAAGACATAACCCTCCTCCAAAACTGAGTCAACATGGCTAAGCTTTAACTTTTAAACTCTTGACCCAGGTATTGGTGAGGGGTATGTCTTCTAATATTATTTTAAAATAAGCAGACAAAATGTTTGGAATTTATATACATATCGTTCATTCAGCAATGAATTAGAACACTCTCAGCTATTTGGCGTATATAATGATAATATACACGCTAAAAAGTCTTCGTTCTTCTACCGAGCGCCCGTAGCTCAGAGGTAGAATCGCCGACTGACACCAATTCGCTCGGGTTTCAATACTGGTAAAAAGCAATCGGCTGTCTAACCGTACTGATAGAGCTCTGATATAGCGAAACATATCAGTCCGAGGATGACTATTGTTTAAGTACTTAGTTTTTGGTCATAATAAATTTGACTAGTGCACATTTGTATTAAAATGAGTTCAATGCAATTATATTGTAGAACTTTTGAATATTTTCCATTTGTAAATGAGTTATTACGCGACCCAGGTTTCTACCATGAGTGGCGTCTTCAGGTGATTTTCTATAACTGATTTTACTTTTTATCTTTTTTTTTAAGAACGCTTACGTAATGGTGTTTTTTCTTTTAAATGCTCACGTGACAGGGAATTTTTGAACGCGCAATTTTTAAAATTACAAGAAATTATTACGTTTTAATCCATAATTGTATGATCCTAAGAGGTATTTTTTAGTACAGTTATACTGAGTCATAACTTCCGTTCTTTCATTCAATAGTTCGTTTTTGTTCGGGAATAGCATAATCGTTAACTTTTCTTCCTGGCACGGTCTACATATTTTGCCACCGTTGTAAGGCTTGAATGTTTTTACTATACTACACGCTATGCCTGGAGCTTTTCCATATATATATATATATATATATATATATTATAAATTATGTTTTAGTACATTATACATAATTTTTTCTACATATGTCCTCTCCTCTACAATCATATGTTTGTTTCAACGTTGGGTGTCCAACATTTCGTCAGGAGGAAAGAGCAAGAGTTGGAATCATCCGATGTTTATATTTGGTTCGTTGTTGTTGTGGGGCTGGTTGGGGTTATTGATAATGAAGGGAATGTGTCTTCTGTTTCGACCGTTAGACTTTTGAAGAACTTGGTGTGTAAGTGCGAAATTGTTGATTAATGCCATTATCTGTTGGAAGAAACGTTTTTATCAATTTTTATAATAAATATTCACAACACTATACATCATATATCGAGCACTGTTTAAATTAATGTTTTGGACGGGAAAACAATTTTCTTTCATTGTTCTGTACTCACTCGGAGATATATATATATATATATTAGTCACCCACATACAAGCCTGTTTCGCTGTATCACAGCTCAGCAGTGTGGCTAGACACATTTACTTGCTTCTGGCCGGGGTCGAAACTGGACCGATTTGGTGTCAGTCGGAGTCGCTACTCCATAAGCCATAGAATCAGTGAATGGAAATTTTAACGCGTTGTATATAAGCTGTGTATACACACACGCCAGTCACGGAAAGAACGTATATGTCGCAGAAGTGTAAACTGTTTCTAAAACTTTCTTTTCTAAAGAACTCAATCGTAATTATAGCATATATATATATATATATATATATATATATATATATATATATATATATATATATATTAATCATTTCACCCCGAGCAAGGCAGAAATGCAACTGATGAGCTGGGGGCTATGTAACTGTAACAAGATTAATTAGAAAAGAGTGAGGAGTACAAACTTGTTAAAAAGGAGCAATAGAAAGCTGAGAATGCAGGTGCGATGACAGATACATAGGTGGAGAGAAATGGAAGGATACACGGGGGTGGGGAGCTAGAGTCCAGTGGTTAATAGAAGAGTATTGACACTGCATTTAAATTTCTGGAGGTTGTAGCCGTCAGGAAATCAAGAATATGGGAGAGAGTTCCACAGGCGGGAAGTCCGAGAGAAGAAGCTGCAGGAGTAGAATTGTCGTCTACATTTGACTAACCTGACTGTGAATGGGTGGGACCCAGTTGCCAGTGTGGTTGCACGAGTAAACACCTGTTGAGGAGGCACCAGTGACTTAAGTTCGTCTGAGCAGAAGCCATGAAAGTATTTATAGAACAGACAAAGGTAGGCCACATTTCGACGGTGGGGAAGTGGCTGCTGTCAAGCCGCCAGATCAGTACCTATCACATTACAGACTCTCCTTTAGAGACTGTCGAGAACACTGAGGAGAATGGCAGGGGTGCCTGACCATAAATGGCAGCAGTACTCCATGCACGGACGGATGGTTGACTTGTATATATGCAGGATGGATTCTGGCAGAAAAAACATCCTGGATCGGCATAGTGACCCAACCTTCTTAGCAATAGATTTAGCTATGGAATCAATATAGTGGTTTTATTTGAGGTCTGAGAAGGTAAGGCCGAGGAGGCGTAGTGTGTTGCTCTCAGGGAGAATCGCTTGGTCCATGCTTATGGGAGGCAGGAGAGGTTGCCTGTGATGGTTGACAGACAACAGCTTGGTGTTAGACGCATTGAAGTTGACAAGCCACTTCTTCCCAATTCACCACAGAGTATAGACCCCGTTCAATGTCAGCAGCGAGATTATGTCTGTCCACCACGACAGGTTTCTTACTGGTGCGGAGTATATTGTCGTGTCGTCTGCGTAGATGCCTACTTGGGAACTGATCTCATCTGGGAGGTCGTTGATGAAAAGAAGGAAGAGCGTCGGGCCCAGGATAGAGCCTTGTGGGATACCAGCATTCGTGTTGTAGGATGAAGAGGCATGCCCATTCAAAACGACCTTCATTTTGCGGTTATTTAAAAAAGATTGGATTAGGTCAAGCAGACGACCGGTAATATCGTACCCCAGTAGCTTGCATAGGAGGCCAGAGTGCCAAACCCTGTCAAAAGCCTTGGAGATGTCCAGAGCAACCGCGCGAGCCTCGTCAGACTCATCAAGGGCCTGGATCATGTACTCCGTTACGGTTTTTAGCAAATCGGCCGTGGCCCTGGCAAAGCGGAAGCCGTATTGCCTGTCAGAGAAGGGTTTGTGGGCAATAAGATGTTGGACTATTTCAGCATTGATTATGGCCTCGAATACTTCCCCGAATATCGGTAGAAGACTGATAGGACGATAGTTGGATGGGTCCGAGGGTTCACCACAATTCTTAAATACAGGAAAGACTGAGAACTTGCAGCATGCAGGAAAGCAGGAAAGCAGGAAGCAGAAAGGCAGTAGTTAAAAAGTTTACAGAGGACAGGGGAAAGTTCAGGAGC
This sequence comes from Ascarosepion bandense, assembly GCA_037127315.1. Taxonomy (NCBI): domain Eukaryota; kingdom Metazoa; phylum Mollusca; class Cephalopoda; order Sepiida; family Sepiidae; genus Ascarosepion; species Ascarosepion bandense. Next base: position 1,214,765 of record JBBBDQ010001003.1, on the reverse strand, counting down.
ACACCTCTTAAGGACTATCACCGGGATTCCATCGTCTCCACTCGCCTTATGGGAGTCGAGTTTTGAGATTACTCGGGATACTGCTGTCGGGTTAATATATACGTCGTGCAATTTGGCCTCAGTGCTAATAGGGAAGTCGGGTGGGTGCACTTCGGATGAGTCAAATGTGGAGTTGGATGAGAATCTGCGGGCGAAGCATTTAGCTTTGTCCGCAGATGATGTGAGAACCTCAAATTCATTGATTAAAGAGGTATTGAGGATTTGCTATTGTTCAGCACTCGTTTGCAAATCCTCCAATAGTGCTTGGAGCCAAACTTGCGGCCAGCTATGCGCTGTCGCATTCTCTCAGCAAACAAATGTTTGGCGTCATTTAGGGTTCTCTTGCACTCATTGCGAGCAGACGGGAACAGGCGCCTATTGCGATCAGATGACTGTCTCCGGAATAGACGAAAGTAATGGTTCCTGTGGGCAATGGCGACTGAGCAGGCAGGAGAGAACCACGGAGAGGAATTAAGTTTTAGGAAATACTTCCTGGTCGGTATGAAGGCATCAATGCCAGCTTTCACCCATGACGAGACCTCAGAAGCACAGTCATCAGCTGATAGATCGAACACTTTTCCCCAGGGGACGTCGCAGAGGAAATCGCGAAAGGCATCCCAGTCAGCTTTTTGGTATAGGTAGAAGGTCCTATAGGTAGGGGGCTCCTGAGGGGAGTGAGAGTGGAAAGAAATACTGAGAGAGACTACAGCGTGGTCGGAGTTGCCGAGAGGGCCAAACTGCGAGACTTGACAGGCGTCAGGCGGAGAGGTGAAACATATATCTAGTAGTGAGGAATGACCCGAGGGAGTGCTTGGGAAGCGAGTGGGGAAGTCCACCACTTGCGTAAGGGATTGGGAAATAGCAAAGTTCATGGCGTGAATGCCCGCTGGATCAGTAACAGCGTTTTCAAGCCACTCAGAGTGATGGGCGTTGAGGTCTCCGAATACAAATATTTGGGTGATAGAAAATTTGGGTGATAGGAAATAGCCTTACATATATATATATATATATATATATATATATATATATAAGTTGCGATGGATAAATTATTGCCTGAATTACTCAATAACTATGAAAATACTGAAAACTAAAACATGACATCTCATGTAAACAGATATATTTACCCAAATTACACAAAAATACCTTGAAACAATAAAGAGTAAAATTATTCAATAAAATCTTCATTGGCTTAAACCACAGCCTCCAGACAACTTCGGAATCCTCTGCTATTCTTCTGGAGGGTCTCCTTGATTAGTTGCTGAATGCTGCCATAATACTTGCTCTCAGTTCTTCATGGTGCAACATAAAGTCTTGTTGGTCGCTCGTTTATTTGCGCCCAACACATAAAATTAACGAAGTTTGCATTCTAGAGAAATAATTAGTCAAATTTAAGTGGGGATGCGGTCAGATATTATCCAATTTCCATGACTGGGTTCTCCTACTTGTGTGGCATTTTGCAGAGACCTGTTGACATAAGCTCTTCCAGCAGCAACTCTCTTAGTCTAGAGCAGCACTACCTCCCCAAAGTACTTGATGTCGCCCTCCATGTTGATTATTAGGCTCTGTGAGAAGATATGTAGACATCACTTTTCTATCAATAGTAATCAATCGCCATGATGTTGTTTGGATTTATCATGCAACTCTTTGCTACATTTCAAATCTACTGACACCCACACACATTATGAAATGTTCGTAGTGAAACTGCTAGAGGGAGTGCCAACCAGTACATCATGCTATTTCTAAATTTCTGGTGGAGCGAATTGTGTCATGGTGCTCTTGTCCTCACAGATAGCACTCTAAAACCGGACATTATTTTGGACATTTCATTTAAAAGCTTTTGTTCTTCTGGGAATAATATTTAACCATTTTCTTTTTTACACAGACCGCAAATCTTATCATCGTGGCATGTTTTTTTTTTTTTTGTATATTTTTCATGTCATCGTGGAAAATATTTAGATCTGAATTCAATCAGTTGAGTGCCATAAGTGACACACACTTTGGACGATCATATCTCGAAAGAGACATGACTGACAGAGCAGAACATTATCCCGCAATAGGTTGCCATTGTTTTCTGCGGTAGCCTGGTTGCCAAACAAGTCTATAGAGCCCAATCTTGTTATTTAACTCATAAGTGGAGGGAAGAGACGGATTAATACCTTTCCCAAGGGTATTTGTGCGTAAGTGAATGCAAGGAATTCAACTGGAATTTGAACTCGCTTCCCCGATTTGGCCTTCCGAGTCGATATCCACTGCACTACAACGCACATCCAGATTTGAATTAGTCAAATTAATTAATTAATTCCTATCGTCTATATCGACTGGAGAATGGATATTGTTCTCATTTACATCAACGTCTCGCGATAAGAGATTTGCGCAAACATTATCTTTACCTTTGAAATACTGTATGCCTCAGTTGTAACCAGCCATACTCAAAGCCCAAGTTTCTCTCTTTTTAGTTTGAATGAGGGAATTGAATAAATGCTCTAGGGTTTATGATCTATGTAGACTGTGATTTCAGCACTATAAAGGTAATGATTCAGTTTTTTTAAGGCATAATGTATCGCATAAGCCTCTCCATCTATAGTTGGCCACCCTGTTTGTGTGTCACTTAATGTTGTGGAATAGTTTTCGCACTGAAGGTTATAATCGTGCTATGTCGGTTGCTAATCGACGTAACGCACCCAAAATTTTAAGAGCTTGGTAATCTTCCACTGAATGCTGACTCCTTAGTATTCGGTTAACTGCCGACTAATATCAACTGCCTTAGTTCAACTATGTCCAAACTGGAACTAATAGTTCTACTGAACTCCAATAGAACTTTAAAGAACTCTCTAGAACTTCTAAAGAACTCCTATGAACTTCCCAAGAACTTCATTATTTATTGTACAGAAGTACAAATGTGGCACAAGGCCTAATACGGGGATGGGGAAGGCTGGTCATCAACTGTCCTAATTTAACTTAGCTATTCACTTTCGTTGACCCTGACACGCTTACAATAACCTTTCACCATAAAACCACATTTTTACTTACCATTCTTACCACGTCCACCATAATACCTCAGGTTCTCTATGTAGTCCTACTTAACTCCCATATGTACAATTTTCAGTGGAGGGCATGGGCAGAAAATAACAACATTTAAAATTCCCCAATGATTTTATACAATGAAAGTAATATATGTACAAGAAACTAAACAAAATCGTATTAGTAATAAAAGCCCCCCACTACTCTAATATTGTGACAGCAAAATCACTTCCCCGGACGAAATATAATGCGCGGCTTTAGGAATATAATAATATCACTTATCCGATCAGCAATCACTCACACAATCACTCACACATTTAAACATCATAACAAAAACGAAAAGCACACTTGAAAAATAACGAAAGTCGCCACGCATCCACCGGAGAACTAACATTGTTGAACACCTAAAGTGGGAAGGGATGGGGGATTAAACGAAAGGAAAACTGGGGACAAAAAGAAAAAATGGGCCAATGAGCAATCATAACCTAGCTAAGTTAACATTGAAGCAAACAACAGAAAAATCAAACTTTCCCTACACTAACCTAACAGGGACGGGGTGCACATGTTCTGCCCAGCACACCCAATATCCTGATGCCTAACCGGCATCAAACAACCACTCCAGGTCAGCACCTTTCACTCGACAGATTCGCGCAAGACTCACCCACCTTTTGCCAAATTCAGATGGAGTGAGTCGTTTCCTTTCCGTCCTGATCTTGACTTTAAGCTGATGCTTAAAGAACAAGATCAGTTGGGAAGAGGTAAACTTCTCATCACCATAGAATTCCTTCTGTCGCGTCGTCCAAATCACGATTCGCATAACACCTAGTAAGCAAAAGAGCACATAGTGCTCAGCCCTAGATAACGGAGGTACGACATTGCTACAAACAGAACTAGCCTCAAGGACAAAGAACTTTCCACGCAGCATACGAACCATGAGGTCTTCAAGAAACTTACACAACGGAGCAACAACACTGCAGTGGAAGAAGGCATGATCGACGGTTTCCGTCGTCAGCCCACAACGCACGCAGGTTGATTTTGGTGTTAGGCCCGCTGAATGAAGCCTCTTGCCTACCCAGAGAGCCTTTCGAATCATCAGCCAGGTGAGTGATGCCTCATCGTTAGTGAGACATTTCAACCCAGGCGCCCAAGGCCATATGGAGCGAGCCTCCTGCTTCGTAAGCCCGAGCTCGCCAATCAGTTCATCTTGAACGGCCCCCCTAACTAAAACCCGATATAATGCCCTAAGAGACAACGATTGGGCGTTGGAGAGGCCATCCGTAGCCCGCAAGAGAAACTGGAGAGCCAAACGACATTCTTTATAGAAGGAGCACTCGCCACGAGGAGTACGGCCGGCCTCCTCCTCCGACAAATGCACACTTCTCAGGGATGGAAAGTTTTTATGGACGTCCTCTTGAACGAGGGCGCCGTTCTCATCCTCCAGCATACACATTCGATCCAGGAATCTAATGCGAAGCGTGTGTTGACGAATCTCAACGCTAGGCATGCCCAGACCGCCCTCAGATGGATGCAGGCAACAGATCTCGCGACGTACCTTGGGAGACTTGCCTTCTCCCCAAAGGAAGGAGAACAAGAGCTGAATTAAACCCAAACGAATGGCACACGGGACAGGAAGTACCGAGAGTCGGTAAAGGAGAATCGGGTAGATGTGCGAAGCACATACTTCCGCCCTCCCCTTTAAGGAGAGCCTCCTCCGAGTCCACAGACGAACTGCGCCCTCGGCCTTCTCTCGAACCTCCGACCAATTCATTTCCAACTGGAGATCAGGACCGAAAAAGACGCCGAGAATCTTGATCGGCCCGTCCGTCCAGAGGAAAGGTCCGGGAAGAGAAACTCCCTTCCACGCACCCAATCGCAAGCCAACAGACTTATCGCGATTGATCTTGGCCCCTGTCACCGTCTCATAACATCTGATTTCTTTGCTGACTTCGTCAATCTCGGCTTTGCTCGACACAAAAACCGAAACGTCGTCAGCATAGGCGGAGTACCTGGCCGAGGTGGTAGCACCAGGTACGGAAATTCCGCGAAGGACCGGATTCGCCTTTAACTTGCGAAGGAATGGCTCCAACGCAAGAACGTACAGCAAAGGCGAAAGTGGACAACCTTGACGAATGGAGCGAGATAAAGTGAAGGGCTTCGATCTTACCCCATTCACTTCCACCAGCGCACCGGGGGACTCATACAGCAGTCGGATCCAGGAGCGAAAGTACGGCCCGAAACCGGCGGCGGAAAGGACAGACTCCAAGAAACGATGGTCAACCCTATCGAATGCCTTGGACTGATCCAAATTGATCAGCGCGGCTTCGGTGTCGGTTTTCTCGATGATCAGGCGTACCAAATGAAGGTTGTCCTGAATAGTCCTGCCCTTCACAGCACAAGTCTGCTCGGGGCCAATCAGACTAGAGAGGACAACCTGCAAACGGCCGGCCAAGATCTTGGCAAAAATCTTTAAGTCAGTATTTAACATCGTTAAAGGCCGATAATTATCTATGCCACCCCCACCGCTCTTGCTCTTGCGAAGCAACTTGATTACACCCCTGGTGAAGCGTCGAGGTATAGACCCCTGCTTCATCCAGTTGTTATAAACAAGAGCCAGCAGAGGAACAAGAACGGACGACTGCCTCAAGTACAGTTCGTAGGGAAGACCATCCAAACCTGGAGTTTTGTCCCGGCCAACCAATTTCAGCGCATCCCAGATTTCCGACTCTGTTATGGGCCCCTCGCACCTAGCCGCTTCAGCCGCCTCGAGGCGGGGAAAGTCAGCCAAATAGGTGTCGAACTGAGCAGAGCTCAGACCGGGCTCCCTGGTGAAAAGATCCTGGAAGTAATCCCGAAAAGCTCCACATATACCCACGTCTGTAGTCACGGTACGACCATCCGGCAATGTGATGTCCTTGATATGCCGATTGGCTGCTTGCCTAGCTTCCTCTGCACGCAATTCTGCGGCCATATTCGTTGCCTCAGAAGACATTCTTTTTAACCTAGCCCTAACTACCAGAGCTTGATCCTTCTTGATAGCCAAGGAGGCCAGCTCGGCCCTAGCTAAGGCTACGTCCCCACTATTACGGGATTTAACTGCCCGATCAACTTTTTTCTCTAACGTCGATTGCGCCGCTAAATTAGCTAAGTTGAGCCGACGGCTATAGTCGGCAGCAAACGACCTAATTTTGGATTTAAGTGTATCCCACCACTTATTCCCAACCACAGCCCCCGTCAGTTCCCGCTTTAGTGTTAGTAAAAGCTGGTGCTGGAAATCTTGGCTATCAAATAATGACGCGTTCAATTTCCAGTAGCCAGCCAACTTAACCTTAGGCTTATCTAAGTTTACACGAACCCGGACGAGCCTATGATCCGTGTAAACTATCGAATGGAAACTTGGACAACCTAAGAGCCCTACGTCGACTCTCCTAACTAGGACTCGGTCGAGGTAGCTTGCGCGTACCTTCGAATCCGAGCTGCCCCTATTAGTCCAAGTCCACACTACCTCCCGGGGGTGTTCATTTCGGTATTTATCGACAAGATCATTCCTGTCGATAAATTCCCGAAATGGTTTCACATCCGGGTTGTTAGTACCCGATCTTTCTCCTATACGATCCTTCTCAGGGTCAAGGACGGCATTCCAATCCCCCGCTAAAATTACCCGCCTCGATGTTCCAAAGAACGACTCGAGCTGCCGAAACAAAGCAGGACGCTCCGCATGGACATTGGGCGCATAAACCCCAATGAGGCGAAAAGACTTCTCCTTTATGGTAATATCCAGCACACAAATCCTGCCCGCTGGATCCGCGAAGACAAGCGTACACGCCGCACCCAAAGACTTGCTCACTAGCCAGGAAACACCTCTAGACCGACCATCAAAACATGCTGAATAGAGATCGTAATCCCTAGACAGTATGCCCTCATAGTCGCCAGCAAAAAACCGGGTCTCCTGCAGACAACAAACATCCACCCCGAGGCGCTGGAGATCATGAAGGAGTCTCACCCTCCGAGACTCAGACCTCAGCCCCCGGGCATTCATACTTGCTAACCAGAGAGCCATTATCAGTCCGATTAGGGTTGAGGAACTGTTCCGAACATGTCCGGTGATAGGACACCGACAGCCCGTCCCATTGAGCCGAGACCCATTTCACTTTTGATAGTGCCATCATAGGACAGGCCGCCAATGTCCAGGGGAAACGTTAGTTTCAACGCTCTGTAAAGGGAGGGGTGAACATAAACCGGGGTCCTCCCAGAACAAAACTGCTGCAAATTTGCATTGTCCTCATCATGGAAATAAGAAAGGGGAGGGTTCGTAGCAAACGAATCATTCGCCTCCCCTAACATAGTCCATATTTGTCTAGTACCAGCGCCAGACCGCACGACCGTCAAGATCCTCTTGGCGTTTGGGAAATTGCGCGGATCTTCGACATCTTTGTCGTGTACTTTTTTAAATGAAATTAAAGTTTTTAAGCGCTTTGAATGGCTCAGCGCCTTTTGAGCTGTTTCTGCAGAAACTCGGCAAACTTCCTCACCGAGATTGAAAGGAGGTTTCATTTTCTTTCTTTTTTCCTCACCAGACGCTACTTCAGGGCTTCTTTGTCTTTTAGACTTGTGAGGAGAGAGAGAAGGATTAGGTGTTGGGGTGGGAGTGGGTGAGACATCGGGAGAAGCAGGAGTGGAAGGGATACGGGAAGGGACTGGGGAATGCTTTTTGAAGGTGGTCATTTTCGACGGGGAAGTGGTCAGAGACTTTGTCATGGGAGGGGGGGGCCATGGTTTTTTTCCGGGAGGGAGAAGACGGGGCGGAGACGGAAGAGTGGGGAGCTGCTAAATTTGTTGATTTCTTCTTCTCTAGGTCTTTCTTTAATTTTCGCAGCTGGACGATTTTTTCCCAATTCGGTTCCGCTTTTTTTTGAATCTCACTCAAAGGCCTGTCTAAATGCACCGCCGGGACGTCGCCTTTAGAGCTGCCAGAGGGAGTGGGACTGTCGGTGTCATCCCTAGGAGTTTCAGGGGACTGAGGCACCGCTGCTCGGATCTTCCCTTTGCCTCTAGCAACGACATGCCATACTCCCTCATCCTTGTCCTTGACCACACTTGCGGCAGGCTTCGGAATTTGGGAGGATGGGGGCCGAGACCCACCCGGTGTTTGTGAGACACCGGGCCGTGCCACTGCTAGGCCCATTACAGGCGTTGCGGAACTACGGTTGTCAGGCTTAGGGGTATTTTGGTCGACGGCGGCCGGATCACCAGAGGCCTTCTTCTCTGGGCAGGAAGAGGACAGGTGACCAGTCTGCCCGCACTTCCAGCAAGTTGGTTTTCGGCCGGTCACTATGACCGGCATTTTCCGGCCGCAATAATCCAAGCAGTTGGGGATGGAGTCGAAGGCTTCTTTATCGCTCAGTATGTCGAATGTCCATCCCCCGTTCAGGTTGTCAGAAGAGGCTGCGAGTATCTGGCCATATTTTTTAAAATAAGAGGCCAGGTGTTCGCCGACAACCTGAGGAGGCACCTCATATACTGCTACGTTGGTCCTCCTACGGCCTTCATATTCTGTTCTCAGGATTAGGTCATCAGTTATCAATTCTCTACTTACTGCATCCATGCAATCTTCCGGTGTGGGCAGCAGTACGTCCCAATTGAAAAAGGCTGGTCCTTTTATTATTCTTTGGGGCCTAACCCCTAGGGACACCAGTGATCGGATCACTGTGTCTTTCGTGGAGCGACAAATTTTGCGCGAACGCTTGTCCACCACGAAGACCGACACCATTCTCTTTTCAAACTTTTGTAATTCCTGGGGGTTTTCCAAAAGTCCGTCATCTTTCAAAAGATGGTCGAAACCTTTAGATCTCTCCAGAAACTCCGCTATGTTTATAATGCAACTAGGTGGGGACTTCCAGCAATCGGGCGACACCCCGGCCTCAGCATCTTTGTTTTTGTCTCTGGTACTTTTCGCCTTGTCATTTGCCGTAGACTTTTGGCCATTCTCGGCCACCTTATTCTTGGTCTCATAATTTTGCTTTTTTGAATCCTTTAGAGGGGGATAGGACTCTTCATTTTTGTCAGGCGGGCCCTTCCCGGGCGGGTCGAAAATCAGTTTTTTTCTAGCTGACCGACTTGAGTCGGCCATTTTTATTTTTACTGGCCGTGATCGATATGATTATTATTTTTTCCTCCGTAAATGATAGGGGAATGGAGAGGGGTAGGGAAAAAACGGGAAAAATGTGGGGGGGGGGGGGGGGTAAATAAATATGTTACACAAATTAACCACCTCACAAGAAAATTGCACGAACAACAATAAATAAAATTAGCCTATAACGGCAAAAATTAGAAATAACAAAACGGCTTAGAACAACTTGCTTTTAACAGTGAAATTCAACTCTTAAAATATAAGAGCAGAAATTAGGCAAAAAAAAAAAAAAATTCGCCTCTTGAGAGGTTAAAAATAAAAATAAACTTTACAAACTACGATAAACTAAATACACAAAGAAATTTAAAGAAAATAAAACAAACAGAAAAACGGAGAGTTGCCTAAACGGCTACTCCCGACAAAGAAAATAGGGGGAGGGGCTAAAATTAAATTTAAGCGGTTTAACTAAACTTTACAAAATAAATGAATTAACGAAAATAAATTTAAACAACGATTAAATTTTACAAATGTACAATTAAAATAAATGCACAAGGAAAACAAATACAAACAAATACAAACAAACAAAAAGAAAACGAAAAGTCTCCTAACGGCGACTTCCGCAAAAGAAAAACTGGGGAGGGGCTGAAAAAAAAGAAAAGTTACAGTGGAAGAAAAATAAAAATCAGCTAATTCTTCAGCTTCTGGTCAAAAGGGACAGTTACTATTTAAAAAAATATAAATATGGCACTTAAGGCCAAACAGATACTGAAAAAAAAGAAAAATCAAAATAAACTCAAAACGGCCGACCTAAATAAAAACAAATATGGCCGCCAAAAATACGAAAATAAAAACAAAAAAGCTAGAAGAATAAAAAGAAAAGAACAAAATAAATAAACGAAAAAGAAAATAAATAAAAATAAACTTAGCTCAACAAAAAGGTCTTTTTTGTTAAATAAACAGTCCAAATAAGTGAATCACAGTTTTTTTTTTTTTTTTTTTTTAAACAAAAAGTGTCTGACGCTCGCCAAAACAAGGTCGGAGAAAATGACAACACACGTCAAAAACTTCCCAAGAACTTCATTATTTATTGTACAGAAGTACAAATGCGGCACAAGGCCTAATACGGGGATGGGGGAAGGCTGGTCATCAACTGTCCTATATTTAACTTAGCTATTCACTTTCGTTGACCCTGACACGCTTACAATAACCTTTCACCATAAAACCACATTTTTACTTACCATTCTTACCACGTCCACCATAATACCTCAGGTTCTCTATGTAGTCCTACTTAACTCCCATATGTACAATGTTCAGTGGAGGGCATGGGCAGAAATAACAACATTTAAAATTCCCCAATGATTTTATACAATGAAAGTAAGATATGTACAAGAAACTAAACAAAATCATATTAGTAATAAAAGCCCCCCACTACTCTAATATTGTGACAGCAAAATCACTTCTCCGGACGAAATATAATGCGTGGCTTTAGAAATATAATAATATCACTTATCCGTTCAGCAATCACTCACACAATCACTCACAGATTTAAACATCATAACAAAAACGAAAAACACACTTGAAAAATAACGAAAGACGCCACGCATCCACCGGAGAACTAACATTGTTGAACACCTAAAGTGGGAAGGGAAGGGGTGTTAAACTAAAGAAAAATGGGGGACGAAAAAGAAAAGGGGGCCAATGAGCAATCATAACCTAGCTAAGTTAACCTTGAAGCCAAAAACAGAAAAATCAAACTTCCCTACACTAACCTAACAGGGACGGGATGCACATGTTCTGCCCAGCACACCCAATATCCTGATGCCTAACCAGCATCAAACAACCACTCCAGGTCAGCACCTTTCACTCGACAGAATCGCGCAAGACTCACCCACCTTTTGCCAAATTCAGATGGAGTGAGTCGTTTCCTTTCCGTCCTGATCTTGACTTTAAGCTGATGCTTAAAGAACAAGATCAGTTGGGAAGAGGTAAACTTCTCATCACCATAGAATTCCTTCTGTCGCGTCGTCCAAATCACGACTCGCATAACACCTAGTAAGCAAAAGAGCACATAGTGCTCAGCCCTAGATAACGGAGGCACGACATTGCTACAAACAGAACTAGCCTCAAGGACAAAGAACTTTCCACGCAGCATACGAACCATGAGGTCTTCAAGAAACTTACACAACGGGGCAACAACACTGCAGTGGAAGAAGGCATGATCGACGGTTTCCGTCGTCAGCCCACAACGCACGCAGGTTGATTTCGGAGTTAGGCCCGCTGCATGAAGCCTCTTGCCTACCCAGAGAGCCTTTCGTATCATCAGCCAGGTGAGTGATGCCTCATCGTTAGTGAGACATTTCAACCCAGGCGCCCAAGGCCATATGGAGCGAGCCTCCTGCTTCGTAAGCCCGAGCTCGCCAATCAGTTCATCTTGAACGGCCCCCCTAACTAAAACCCGATATAATGCCCTAAGAGACAACGATTGGGCGTTGGAGAGGCCATCCGTAGCCCGCAAGAGAAACTGGAGAGCCAAACGACATTCTTTATAGAAGGAGCACTCGCCACGAGGAGTACGGCCGGCCTCCTCCTCCGACAAATGCACACTTCTCAGGGATGGAAAGTTTTTATGGACGTCCTCTTGAACGAGGGCGCCGTTCTCATCCTCCAGCATACACATTCGATCCAGGAATCTAATGCGAAGCGTGTGTTGACGAATCTCAACGCTAGGCATGCCCAGACCGCCCTCAGATGGATGCAGGCAACAGATCTCGCGACGTACCTTGGGAGACTTGCCTTCTCCCCAAAGGAAGGAGAACAAGAGCTGAATTAAACCCAAACGAATGGCACACGGGACAGGAAGTACCGAGAGTCGGTAAAGGAGAATCGGGTAGATGTGCGAAGCACATACTTCCGCCCTCCCCTTTAAGGAGAGCCTCCTCCGAGTCCACAGACGAACTGCGCCCTCGGCCTTCTCTCGAACCTCCGACCAATTCATTTCCAACTGGAGATCAGGACCGAAAAAGACGCCGAGAAAAAAAAGAAAAATCAAAATAAACTCAAAACGGCCGACCTAAATAAAAACAAATATGGCCGCCAAAAATACGAAAATAAAAACAAAAAAGCTAGAAGAATAAAAAGAAAAGAACAAAATAAATAAACGAAAAAGAAAATAAATAAAAATAAACTTAGCTCTACAAAAAGGTCTTTTTTCGTAAAATAAAAAGTCCAAATGAGTGAATCACAGTTTTTTTACACAAAAAGTTCGACGCTTGTCAAAACAAGGTCGGAGAAAATGACAACAAACGTCAAAAACTTTCCAAGAACTTCTCAAGTTAACTTCATATTAACTCTTATTCATATAGGAGGGGGAATCCATTATCTGAGGAATAGGCGTGTTTCACCATAGCACTTAACTCATGGGACAGTAAATAAATTGGTTTTGTACCTCTTTCTTTTTCATCATAAACCAACTGAAATAAGCATGTGATAATTGATTGATGAGGGGCGTCAGTCTATAATCTATAGTCATCATTTGATTCGGGATGGTCTAGTATTACTATATCCACAAGCTTCATTTTTAGACTATCGAAAGCGGTATCGCAAGCGTCATGCTCTTGAAAATACTTTCTTGTTAGATTAATCAGAGGCTCGGTAATATCAGAAAAAATCCAAATAAAGCGACGATAGTATGAGGTCATTCCTTACTTGTCTAACAGTGATTGGAGTTGAAACTGATTTTATAGCCTCAAATTTATGGATATCTTATTGTATGCCCTCTTCACTAATTTTGAAGCCCAGGTATTGGATCTTTTTTTTTTAAAGAACTCACACTTAGCTGGTTTCAACTTGAGAGTATATTTACACAATCTACTGAAAACCGTATCTATATGCTTCAAGTGATCTTTCATCGTATATAAAAATATCATGATGTCATCCAGGTATGCTAGAGCAAAACGTTCATGTCCCTGTAAAACAAATAACATTAATTTAAGAAAGACACCGAGTGCGTTTTCGAGCCAAATGGCATAACATTAAAATGAAGTAAACCCCTGAGGCTCCAAAGAAGAATCTGTAATGTGATAGGTGCCGACTTGGTGGCTCGACTCCAGCCATCTTCTTACCGGCGGGATGAGGCTTCCATCTGTCTGTTCTATAAATAGTTTCATGGCTTCTGCTACAACGAACGTAAGTCAGTGGTACCCCTGCCACAGGAGTTTACTCGTGCAACAAGACTGGCAACAGGGTCTCACCCATTCACAGTTAGATCAAGAAAATGCAGCCGACAATTCTACTCCAACAGTTTCCCGCCTGTGGAACTCCCTTCCATATTCTAGATTTCTTGATGGCTACAACCTCCAGAAATTTAAATGCAATGTCAATACCCATCTCTTATCCACTTAACTCCAGTTCTTTCGACATCACCCTGTATATCTTTTCCTTTCTCTCTAACGTCGCGGCTATCATCACACCTGTATTCCTATACGTCTCTTGCCCTTTCTCTGACACCCCTTGTAACTGGTTTGTTTTTCTCTTTACTCTCCTCTTGTCTAATCTTTTACTCTTATATAACCCCCCTGCGCATCAGTGGCGTTAACGCCTTGCTTGGGGTAAAACGATTAAAATAAAGTGAATGTACTGTTATCTTTGTCATCGTCATGGAATTTAACTTGCAAGTACCCCGATTTTAAGTCAGGCTTCGGAAAATTCTTTGACGACCTGATCAGTAGCTGAAAGAGGTTTAGCATATTTCTTTGTAATTTTGTAAGCGCCCTAAAGTTTATACAAAATTACTTATTGCCATCTTTTTTCTCCACTAAAACTGGCTATTTTACTTCTCAAATATGACTGCCTGCATCAGTTCGTCGATCGCTGAATCAATAATTTTTGAGTGATGTCCGTATACGGCCGCTTTTTATGGGCTCAGGCGTCCCAGTATCGATACGCATCTCCACAGTATTACTCCTGTCTAAATTTCTGTCGTCACTTACGAACAATTCCGTTTGTTTTCAGTAGCCTCTCCATTTCTAGCTTGAATTCCTCCGATGTATGAGGCTGTTCTAAATCTACCTCGGCATTTTTTATTCTTTTGTTTATCGGGCATAGTTATTTCAGTAATGTTACCTACCCTTTCGAATTTAACAATTAGACACCCCGGTTTCACGGTAACCGTTTGGTTTGGACTATTCATTATTAGCATCGGAACTTACGCGGCTTAGAATTTTTACTACTGCGTCGGCTACTGATATATCACTGAAATTATTCACATATCTACTACTCAGCTGTTCAATCTCCTATTCTTTGCTAGCCCTTTTTCCAAACTTGTGCAGGTGCTGGGGTTTTAATTGTTTGTATGAGTCAACCTAATAATAGGGAAAATAAGGACATCTTCCTCTAATGCCAAATATTCCTCTCTACTTCTCAAGGACCCAAAAACAAAATACTGTCTCCCAACGTTTTGCCCCAGCCAATCACGTCCTAGTTTAATATTTATATTAAGGTTCTTCACAACGAAAAAGTCAGGGATTGGACTGATTTCCTATTTAAACTTAAACATTAAAAAACGACAAAAGCATTTTAC
>JBBBDQ010001003.1:1105000-1195000 GCA_037127315.1 Ascarosepion bandense | reverse complement strand
ATAAAGTCACTTATGTATGGGGAATTATCAAAGATTCTATTTTTTTCCAAAGAAACAGAGAAATATTGATAGCCTCAAGCCATTTATTCGAGATACTTACGAAACTAACTTGAATGCTGGACAATCTCCTCACAAATGAAGAAGAGGCTTGAAGCAAGAGAAATATGGATCCACAGAATGATGCTGTGGTTACGATGGGCCGAATATGGGAAGCACTACTAAGTTATAAAGAAATTGGAAACAAACAAGAAACTTATACTTACTATCAAGAAAAGACACCTGAATTTTTAGAGCAAATAATGAGGTAAGAAGACTTGGAAAATATGATACTGACCAAACATAAATGTCAAGAAGAACAGAAAAAAAACATTGCATAAAATATTAGGGAGCTTTAGTAAACGAATGACGAAAGAGGGCTTAAGAGAAATATCAAAAGAAAACAATTATTAAGAGCTTTTTAGAGTTTCAAGATGCCAGGTTAGTTTACTTGGAAGAAGAATTTAACGCTGCAAAAGTTGATACGGATACCACAAATGTTCTACAAAGAGATGTTAACCTATGTTAATAGGTGATTTTTGATTAGCTGGTTTAATTTTCTTACTTTGTGTGATATCATAATTAGAATTTTTTGATAATGGAGGCCTAACACAGCAGTAACAGTCGGTTGTCAAATGCAACATGTGTAGGAAGGAAACTGGCGCAGACTGAAGCATAACTGGCCTGGGGGTTGCCTACCAGACACATTGGCAGGGATACCCATCCACGCGCGACAAGGAACTACAAGAAACTCCGATATTATTCAACTATTGTTCATAGCAATCTCTCAAGAGGCTACGCAAGAGTTCGAGCTCCTAACTACCAGTCGGAAGTAGCAACCAGGAAACTGTCAACCCGGTACTCTCAGAATAAAGAGACGTTGCCACCATCCACACACATTGCAAAAAGTTTTTGACAGCACTACTATTAAGACCTGAGGAAAGGAAAGAAACCGAGAACCCCTTCCTAAAGAGGAAACAAGGGATAAGCCTCAACTCCTGTTCAAAAAAGGGGGAAGAGTTAAACCGAGCGGTAGTAAGGTTTATTTAATGTAATTGTGAAAAGATTCAAAAGTATACTGCTTAATAAAGAAGCGGGGCATTTACTCAAATATGGATAGCTATTCAAAATAATGTTTAAGTATTAAAACCTGTCGGTTTAATAAATAAAACATCATCACGTCTTTAGACATTGTATTTTTTTTTATATAAACACAGTGCACAGACATCAGAATATCAATCAACTTCGCTGGTAACTTGGTGACGACCAATTTAAATTTTCAGAATGCTTTCAGTTTGCAAGAGGAGGTGGCCAGGGTGAACAAAAAGTAGATTTAATTATTTAGGGATATATCAACCTCTACCGATGATTTCATTTGGAAATGTAAACATTTTGTTTGAATATCATGGCTTAAACTAGAATATTTTGAAAACAATTTATACATTCAGCTGAAGATATTTTGAATATAATTTTATATTTTCAGGGTAAACGAATGTTGATACATAGATAGATAGATAGATAGATAGATAGATAGATAGATGTGAGTTTGAGTTGTTGCGAATATGTCAGCTCTCTCTCTCTCTCTCTCTCTCTCTCTCTCTCTCTCTCTCTCTCCCTCTCTCTTTATATATATATATTCATATAGATAGGTGTGAGTTTGAATAGGTGTGAATATGTCAGCTTTATCACTGATATTGAGCGCTTTCAAATAAATACCGCGCATATATAATATATAGATAATAGAATATATATAACAAATTGCATATATATATATATATATATATATATATATATATATATATATGTTTCACAAACACACACACACACACATATATATATATATTATATATATATATATAGGGGGGGGGGGTGGAACGTATATATATATATATATATATATATATATGATAAAATGTATTGCTCGTAATTTTGCTATAGAAATATGTTGCTTGCAATTTCATTTACATTGTTCGGACTATTGTTTTCATCGTTGTTGCGATATTCACGACATTTTGACAATTGTACGCTTTGACCTCTATTAGGTGGTTGGAAATTTGAAAAGAACCCTTTATTTTGTTCTCCAGGATAGATTGTTTTCGTTCCATCAACTATAGATAGATGTTGAAGAAGGCCGGAGCGTACAACAACCGAAAAGTTGTGAACATGGCAATAAAGATGAGGACAACAATTCGAACAATGTAAATAATGTAAATAATTATAATAATGATTGTTGATTTGCCTATATTTCTGAGATGAGTTTGAAAAAAAAATAGAGCGTACAACGGCTTAAACGTATTGGGAATGACAAGAAAGACGAGGACAACAGTCCGAACAATTTAAATAATGGAAATAATTACAACACCTCATCTGAGAAATGAAGAAACGTCTTGCAATTTTACTATAAATATGCATTGTAGGTTATTTTTACCATTAAAAATGTATTGTTGATTTTGTTTTGGGAGTTCACTGTTGGCCCATATGTTCACTATTTAACCTGACTACAATCAATGGATGTGTTATCTATCATTCTCATCTGTAACTTGCCAATAGTTCATCAATCATTCTACTTTGAAATAACTCCGCCTTATTGACGGCGTAACCTATGAAGACATCAGTCATTGCTTTATCTTTATTGATTTTTTATTGATCACTTCTACAATTCATACTTTCTTACCATTTTTAATCGCTTTGACATAGCTAGAAATGAGTCGCTTTACTCAAGTTAAAAAAACCCGTCGAAATTAGACATTTTTTGCAAATGGCTGCCGTTTGTTTACATCTGCACAAAAGGAATGTATTTTATTAACTGCACGAATGTAGCTATCTTCAGCAAATCACCTTTAGATTCTAGTATTTTTTCGATCAAAAAGGAAATAACAAAAGTCTAATTGTAAACAGAGAACGACTAAATTAGATATTAAGATGGTGCTAATTTCACGTTGTTAATAAATATCTACCGACCGAGAAATCGAAAGTCTTACTATTGAAAATGAAACATATATTCACATTGTAGTACTTTTCGTAAACCCGTTGGCCATTAAGCTGCAGGAAAGCAGCAAATCGAAGCTCGATGGACAATGTGAGAAATGCAAATTTAGCTTTGGGACTTATCGAAAACTCCATTTGCCGCCAGGAAAATAATGTTAGCGGACAGACTGACTCGATCAAAGCTGTACGTGTCTTGACTTGGACAATTTTGCTTTTCTTTACTGTGATTATTACCTGTAGTTTTATGGTAAAAGCACGCTTGGCTTGAAAGTGATTTCTGCGTATTAAAAAGTGAATAAATGTTTGATGTCCTCTGTAGAAGGGATGTCTCTTCAAGATTTTTTCCCTAGTAGCAAACGCGATACCCCAGGACGAAAAACAAAATGACAGGAAACAAAATATAGTTGGAAGATTTGGTTCATAAAATGGTTATATAGTATATAATAGAAATAAAAATGATCAATGTCTTCTTATGAATACATTCTGACATAGCGTGAACATCAAACAATTCATCATTGAAATATTATAGCTTTACGAGCGTGGGTTGAAAAGTTCGTGGTCTAATTATGACTTCAAATGTAACAAATATCAAGGAATAGATGTCTTGCAAAAGCCACCATCAACGAAAACGTTGATCCTGTTCACAACATGGTGATGGATTACAGTCTACTGACTATAAATCAAACAGCCAATTCTATTAACATGTCTTGTGAGGGTTGAGAATATATTGAAAAATGGACTTGGCATAACGAAGGTTTCTGCTTGGTGAGCCACTTGGGACTTGAGCTAACAATATGTTTCTAGAATATATGGCCTAAAGAAAGATAGGTAGTAAAAATTCCGTTCATATTGTTAAATATTCTTCTCATACCCGACCAAAAGCGCACCAGGATGATCATATCACTGAAAGATCTGAGCTTGTTTGAGGTAGATCCAACTAGTTTCCCTGAACCTTTCTTAACCCAGGATGAGTGCTGTGTGTACCACTTTGAGTTTGACGAAGAGAAAATCCATGCAGTGAAAATACCTGCGCCAAAGAAGGCCGAGGTTGTTTTGGCTGCAGAGAAGGTGATAGTTCTAGTTTGTGGATATTAAAAAGGCAGTATATTTATTGATTCTTTCAAAAGGGCCACACTATCAATGGAGAGTATTATGCCAAAAAGCTGATACAGTTATGAAAGACTATCAAGACCGAAAACCAAAGAAGATTAGCGAAAGAATCATGTTTCATGAAAATAATAGTCTTGCAGACAAGACTTTTGTTTTCAATGGCTGCTGTGCGTTACTGTGGCTTTTATCTGTTTGATCATACTCCCTATTCTACTGATTTCGCTATCATACACGTTATCCCAAAAGAAAAATGAAAAAGAAAACAATTGGCTGGGAGCTGGTATTGCAGAGATGATGACATCATATCTGCTGTTAATGACTCTGTTTTGACAAACAAAATAAACAGTCTTCTTTGAACAATCCGACGTTAGCTTACCTGGGAAGAAACAATTTGTAATAAACTAGCAGCATAGCCCGGTGTTTCTCGGGTGTATAGAAAGCTTTAAAACTAATCCATAGTCCTGGAGCTCAGACTCTTTGGACGTTGGCACGAAAGACTAAAAAGCAATAGTTGTTTCCAGTTAAAGCGAAACCGTAGACTGAAAGAAAAATGAATGGATGTAAGTAAAATTTTGATTTCCTGCTATCGATATTAAATAGGTTTTTTCGTCATAAACTGAATTTTGAAGGCTAAATAAGTCCTCTGAGTAAATGGTATGATGACTGAGACTAAGAACTACAATTATACCTACTTAGAGCAAAACCCGAAGCAAAAACTAAAATAAAAGAGCTGAGAAATACAGACATACAGACAAATAAACAGACACACTCACACAAACATCTTGCCTTTTATATATATATATTATCGATTTTCTGCACTATTGTAAGAACTGCAAACTTGAAACTTCTGAATATCGTTTCTTATGTCTTTGTCTATGAGTGTATCAAATTTGAGTAAAATCGGACTACTCCTTCTATAACCCGATTTTTCGATTATCGATTTTCGATATTTATAGGAGGTACCTCGACACATAACCTAGCTAAGAACACTCGCAGACGCATATAGTACAACTGTGTAAATTTTCAAGAAAATCGGTTCAACTGTTTTGGAGTTTATAGGTAACGAACACACACACACGCACAGACACACACACACACACACAGACAAAGTTCCATTTATAAATAAGTTTAGATTTATTAATAAGAAAAGTTGAAATGAATGCATGCAAGATTCCAATTTGATAGCAATCCTTTATAGTCAGCACAGGAAATTTTCAGCCCACTGTCGTACCTGGAAAGAAAAATTGCAGTTATTATTAAGAAAACTTCAAATAAATGCATACAAGATTTCACTTTCACAGCAGGTCTTCATAGTCAGCCTATGAACTTTTCAGCCCACTGTCGTACCTGGAAAGAAAAATTGCAGTCATTATTAAGAAAACTTCAAATAAATGCATACAAGATTTCACTTTCACAGCAGTTCTTCATAGTCAGCCTATGAACTTTTCAGACCACTGTCGTACCTGGAAAGAAAAATTGCAGTCATTATTAAGAAAACTTCAAATAAATGCATACAAGATTTCACTTTCACAGCAGTTCTTCATAGTCAGCCTATGAACTTTTCCGCGCTACTTCATAAACCATATTTCTTTGAAGATGGCTGTCTTCTCTTGAACTTATCGCTTGTAGAATATTCTTCTGGTTTCTTCCTTTCCTGTCATTTACGATTTTCAAAAATTAAATGCAATTGCACTGGCCATTAACTTCTAGTGTATCCTGGTACTTTAATATCCCTCTCTCTCTCTCTCTCTCTCTCTCTCTCTCTCTCTTCTCAGCTTTTCCACGTATTGTAAACGCATGAGTCTTTGTAGCTTTTATTGTAGTCGTACTAAAGTTTCAGAAATACTAAATACTAAATAATAAAAATTAAAATAGATTTCGGTTTTTGCTTGCTAATCTAAATTTGGTTATCCAATCGTGAAAGTAGCCATTCTTTTCGCATGGTAATTTATTTTCCTACATGAAATAACTAATAAAATACTTTTAACAACGTACGAATTTTTACTACATACTTTCTTTTCAGCCGTTTATTCTTGGAAAATAATATAAGCTCAAGCCCCAAGTGGCCATACCTCAGACAGTATTACTTCTTTGGAAGAGACCGGAGTCACTATCCAGTGCCTAAGGCTTACCTAAAAAGCTGAAGTGCCGAGGGAGCTTAAGCAATTTTCCCACGGTATTGCCAGCCAACCTACATTAAACCTCGACCTTTTCACGCTGAAAAACACTCTCTGAATCTGAATATAAATCTTTTTGGAGGATTAGTAAAATCATTTGTTTCTTTATATTTTCACCTAATGGAAAACATTTGATGGGCAACTAAGATACAAAATAGTTGTGTACGTGTGCGCCTCTGTTTAAGTCTTGTGCCAGCGTTCTTGTTCGAGACCTGAAACTTTATATTTGTGTATGGATCCTTAATTTTCTTCTTTGAAACACGCAAGAGATAAAAAATATTTAAAAGATGGATAGAAGGCTCTTTAAGCATATCCTCCTGGCGTCAGTCTAAAAAAACGCCTTCCTTTTCAATATGAAAAAGAAAGCGTTCCATGATTTTAACCATTTTGTTTAATGTTTGAAAATTTCTAAATTTTGAACTGGCACCAAGAAAATAACTTCATATTTCTGTAATTTTTCTATATCTAAAATTATAGTTATATATCCATGGTGAATAAAAAGTAAGTCATTATTTTATGTGTGAGTCCTAACTTACCACCCTGTGACTTTTTCTTTGGGGTAGGTTACAGAAGCAAATCAACTTTTGAAGAACTTGAAGGACAGATGTAAGAAGTCATGTCTTCCATGCCACAAGAATTCTTGCTGAAATTAGTTGACGTGATTCCTAGATGGCTCGAGAATTTAGTATCAAAATCTTATCGAATTTTAAATAAAACCTGATGCTAAAGGCTTTCTTCTTATATCCATTTCTTGTAAAAATTATTGTTAATAAATAATAAGTATTTTAAAATGAGGAGTTCCTTTTCAGTCACCCTGTATAGTGTTGCAAAGGGGGAATAATCATCAGTTTAAACTGCAACCAAGTGTATATGGGTGAAAATCCTTGAAGGTTATTGAATATGACCTACACTGTATTACAAACGGAGAGCAACCGGCGGAAGAACCGTTTAAAATATGTTAGCCGAAATTGATTGGATGAAACTTTTGGTTTTACATCATTTTACATCTACAAAGTCAGAAGTCGTTAAAAAGGCGGCAGTTTTTTCAACGGGTTTCTTTTTTAAGAACGGACAGTAGATAACTATTTTCAAGGAAGTTAAATTTAGCCCAAAAGCATGAGAAGTTGAACATTAAGTTTAGATATCGCAAGAATCACAACCATTTTCACGCCTGTTTCTTCTTTGAGGTGATGTTGATCGATTACATCTGACGAAATAAACCATCACAGATAAAAACTTGTTTATTCACTTTTGTTTGGACATCATTAGCTGGACATATAAAATCGAAATCTGGTTTCTTCGTCCAATTTGTACGTGCGTAATAAAGTTGTGTCTGTCTGTAATACGTCAAAGTTAACTGTGCATCTACTTGAATCGTTTTCTAATCACACACACCAAGCATTTTGCATTCATTATCAATGTATATATTATATGACCTTATTTTGCCATACCCTTTAACGATAAATATCAGTTACTGAAGTGCCATATGTGATAGAGGCTTGGACGATCATGTCTCGAAAGAGACATGACTGATTAGACAGAAGATTTTTTTCGCATTAGGTTGCCACTACTTTCTGCGGTTGGCTGGTTGCCAACCAAGGCTATAGAACCCAATCTGCTCTGCTATTTAACCCATAACTAAAGGGAGGATCGATGGATTCATAACTTTCTCAAGGATATTTGCGCGCATGTGAGGGTATAAATCCGTCACTTCTCTCCCAGCTATGGGTTAAATAGCAGGAGAGATCGGGTTCTATCGCTTTGGTTGACAGTCTAACGCAGAAAGTAATGGCAACCAAATGCGGGAAAATCTTCTGCCCAGTCAGTAATGTCTCTAATTGGTAAAAAAAACAATAATTGTTCTGATTCTGAGAAACAATCACAGATAAACCCTGAAAAAGTTTTGCCTCAATGAAACTGACGCTAGGTTAGCTGCCTGATTCACATTTATATGGTCCTTCCAAGTTTCACCAACGGAGTGCAATCTTGTTAGTGTAGACATATCACGAATTCATTTTTCAATAGAAGAAAATTGTTTACATATGACTGGTAGATAATAAACGACATAAAACACGATTCTCGAGTAGGATACTAGATTAGAAACTAGGTCCCACCCTTTTACAGTGAAACAGATAAAATTTAACCGCAATTTCTACTCTTATAGCTTCTTTTCTCGAACTTCTCGCCTGTGGAATTCCCTTCCATATACCTGCTACCCCGTCAGCTACAATCTCCAGGAATTTAAATGTAAGGTCAACAGACATCTATCACACTAACTCTCATCCATTCCCTCAAACACTCTACCCATCTACCCAACCCCCATCCCCGGTATCCTCATCCGTCTACCACCTTCCTTCCGACATTTCCTATAACTAATTACTCTTCCTCACCATTTTCCCCTGTGTAAACCCCTGTGCAATAGTCGCAGTGGAATGCCTTGCTTGGAGCGAAATGATTAAAAAAAAGACACAGCTCTGTAATAGATTTGGAGCCTTACGCCTAACTTGCCTGCTGATGAGTGACACTGTTTGGTATGTTTGACTGCAGTCGCTGGAATTTTTCTTGTTTTATTACAGCTGCTAGTGCTGCTGAACAATAGCTGCCAGTTATCTTTTTTTATAAGCGGTTCCTATATTGTATTTCTTTATCTGCTAATCCTACTTAGAAAAAAAGAAAAGTTTTCTTTTTACATTTAACTCTCCAGTATTTTTCCTGTCCAGTATTGTTACTTCAGGCTACGGAGGCTGATGACTACCCTTTTCGTTTCTCTTCATACATGATCAGCTATGCCAGGTTTTATTGTTTCGTCTCTCACTATTTCCTTTCAATACTCTTTCATCCTTCCTTCAGCTTGTTTCACCGTTATATTATTTGCCACAATTGCAAAGAAAGGGGTACTTGCAGTTCTTTGTCATGTTCTCATCTGTGTGAGGTTTAACATGGAAGTTATTTCAATGTCGGGTGGAACTTAATGTTGTATGAACCGAAAATCTTCTGAATCATTTCTAATAAACCCTTGACGTAAGGCAGACAAACCTAAGCAATTTTCTGGTCATCAACCTCATCCTCTCTCATCATTTTCCGTTAACAATATAAAAGAAGAAAACTTTGTCTAAATTTCAGAGATGAGGAGTTATCATTATTTCTACTTTTCGGATTTTTTTTTTAATTGTGTCACCCCAAGCAAAGCATTCCACTGCCACTATAGCGCAGGGGGTTACATAGAGCGATTAGGTATAGGAAATATCAGAAGGAGGGTGATAGACGACTTAGGATGTAAATAGGGAGAGAGTTAGAGAGAGTGGGTGTGAGTTAGTGTGTTAGGAGGTGTCTATCGACCCTACATTTAAATTCCTGGAGGTTGTAGCCGTCGGGGTAGCAAGCATGCGGAAGGGAATTCCACAGGCGGGAAGTGCGAGGAAAGAAGCTGTTGGAGTAAAAATTGCGGTTACATTTCATCGGTTTCACTGTAAAAGGGTGGGACCTAGTTGCCAATCTAGTATCTCGTGCAAATTCACATCTAGGGGGCACCAGTGATTTAAGTTCGTCAGAGCAGAAGCCATGAAAGTATTGATAGAAGAGGCACAGGGAAGCCACGTCACGCCGGTGAGAGAGATACTGCAGGCGGTCAGCCAAGTCGGTATCAGTCATATTACAGATTCTTCGCTGTATTTTGTCAAGAACCCCGAGGAGAATAGAAGGGGCAGCCGACCAGATGTGGCGGCAGTACTCAATACACGTGCAGATGGTAGACTTATATAAGTGTAGGATAGATTCAGGCGGAAAGAATTTCCGGGCCCTGCACAGAGAGCCGACTTTCATAGCTGCGGATTTAGCAATGAATTCGACGTAGTGATTCCACTTGAGGTCCGCTGAGAGTGTTAGGCCAAGCAGGCGTAGTGTTTTACTCTCTGGGAGGCAAGCCTGTTCCATAATAACGGGAGGGAGGTGGGGTTGTCTGTGGTGGTTAATTGACAGCAACTTCGTTTTGGAAGAATTGAATTTTACGAGCCATTTCTTACCCCAATCCACCACGGATTGGAGGTCTTTTCAAGCTCGGCAGCGAGGTTCGCCTTGTCACCAACACCAGATTTTTGATCGAGGCGAGAGTAAACTGTGGTATCATCGGTGTACATGCCTACTTGTGATCTTATGGCATCGTGGAGGTCATTGATATAGATTAGAAAGAGCGTAGGACCTAGGATAGAGCCTTGGGGGACACCCGCGTTTGTAGGGTAGTTCTGGTAGGCATGTCCGTTTAATACCACCTTCGGTGTGCCGTTAGAGAGGAATGACTGGATTAAGTCCAACAAAAGTCCAGTTATGCCATAGCTACGCAGTTTCCGTAGAAGGCCGCCATGACATACTCTGTCGAATGCTTTAGAGATATCCAAGGCAACGTTTCGGGCTTCACCATTCTTGTCGAGAGCCTGGTATATATACTCGGTGATGGTCGTTAGCATATCAGCAGTAGACCTGGTGAAGCGAAAGCCATACTGTTTGTCGGAGAGGAGCACGTGGGCTGTGAGATGCTAAACGACCTCGGCATTGATAATGGCTTCGAACACTTTGCCGATGATCGGAAGAAGGCTGAATCGGAGGTAATTTGCGGGGTCCGAGGGTTCACCAGTGTTCTTGAATATTGGAACCATAGAAAAAGACTTCCAACAGGCAGGAAAGCAGGAGGAAGATAGGCAGAGGTTGTAGAGCTTAGAAAGGATAGAGGAGAGTTCATGGGCACAATTCTTCAAGACTATGATTGGGATAGGACAAATTGGGTTCTACATCCTTGGCTGGCAACCAGTCTAGCGTAGAAAGCAATGGCAACCTACTGCGGGATAATCTTCTGCCAAGTCAGTCATCTCTTTTAACTGGCTGACTGAATATAATAGTTAGAAACATGATTAAAACCTCTACTGGCCATAAATTGGGGGATCAGTTTTATATTGGTTTAAAGTAAAAAACTGATCCCTTACTAATTTCTACTTAATAATATAATACTTCTCTTCCCCCTCTAGTTGTAAGTAAAAAGAACAGGACAGACTGGCTTCTATATCCTTGGCTGTTTACCACAGAAATAATGGCAACCTACTGCGGGATAATCTTCTGCCCAGAAAGTCATGTCCCTTTCGAGACATGATCGTCCAAAGTATGTATCACGTATGACACTTTACTGACTGATTAGATTGTTATATAAGCTCCACCATTTTACCATTGAAATATTTAACTGTAAGCGTCACTTCTACCCAAAGTTCGTTTTTTTTTTTTGTCTCTTTCCGCTTGTAGCACTCAATTCTCTTTACTTGATAGCTTGATAGCTACACTCTCCAAATATTTAAACGCAAAGTCAATTGCCATCTTCTATCTTCTTGAATCCCGTTCATATGTTATCTTTTCTTTAATAACCCCTGTACTCTGTCTTCCGTTCCAGTGTAAGCCCCTAAAATGATCATTAGAAAAAAAAAACAATCATTTTTTAACACTGGAAATGAACAAAAGAATCTCTTCGGAGTTATCTTTCTTGTTGCTTGGTCTCTTCCTTTTATGGTCTCCCATTTTATAATGCAGGTCTATTGTTAATATCCCAAGTGTCGGCTGTTGTAGTCAAGTGTATAAAAAGACTCTCTTGCTAGAGACGAGATACCAACAATCATTTCATGATAAATTATTCAGTAATTTGCGAAAACCGTGAAACCAGGCTGGCAGCGAAGAGCGGAAAATATTTATTGCTAATGTATGCATATATTTGCATTTCTATGAATAACAAAGCAATTGATTGCAGTCAAACGGTCACATATTATACTTTGACCGTTCGATTATTCGGTTTTGTTGATGCCATAAAACGATCTGGACGAGTTGTATTTGATGACGGTGCGGATTTTTCGGACAATGTCACTAAAGTTGAATTTTATTTTCTTGCAGATTTCTGAGAAAAAATTTCCAGAATCTAGTGTTTCCTGTGTACTTTGCAATAAATGGCAATATGTCTCTGTCTACATCAATTCATTCAAAAATACTTTTGCTAATCTTTTTCCAAAGAAAAATGGAAATTTTCTTTCCAGTAAACTAACTGTAGTGATATTACACCCTTAAGCTATCAAAAGTGTTTTTATGATTGTTACCATTCCGCATAAAAAGAGTCTTTTAGTTGTCTTTTTTTTTTAGCTATTACAGATTTTACATAAATGATTTAAAATGACTTGCACATTGGTAAATTTTTAATATAAGCAACACGAACGTGGCACTTAGTGTAAGAGTTTAATGACGCTATCTTTAAGTAATTTCTTTCTGGATATTCTTTCGAAAACGTTTAAACCTGTTAAAACTTTTGAAACTTTAAAAGATATTAAAGACAGTTTTTTTGTTCCTTTACTTGGAATTTATTTTTTGAGTTCTTTTGGTGTTATTTGCTTTTCTTTTTTTTTTTTTCCTTGTATTTTCTTGCTCTCTTTTTTCTTCATTCTTTCTTTGTAATTCTTTTTTGTTCTTATTGTTATGATTCCCCCTTTTTTCATTCCTCTTTTCCTTCCTCTTTATTTGGTTTCTCTTTTTCCAGTTTTCTTTTCTTTTTCACACTTTTTTCTTTCTCAATTTCTCTTTCGTCTTTGTTTCTCCTTTTTTTTTTGTTCCTCTCATTTGTCCTTTTGTTTCTCCTTTTTGTTTCCCCTTCGTGTCGGAGAGGCCATCCGTCGTCCGTAAGAACTTGAGAATTTACTGGCATTCACAATAGAAGGAGCACTCGCCTCAGGGTAAACGCTGGGACTCCTCCTCCCACGGGTGCATACTTCTTAGGGACGATAAGTTGTTGCTGGCATCTTCTTTTCAAAATTCGATATTTACCATTCACTTGGGAACATTCGAACTAAGAACGCCATGCGAAACTGTTGTGGATTTGAATTTGAATCTTTAGTCGGCAATTTGTTGTCGATCCCAGGAATAGGAACCGCACAAAATAAAGGAACAACAACCAGAACTGGAGATAGAAAAAATAAGTATATTAACGTAAAGTATACAAACTTGAGCGCAGGTTGGTAATCTAAGAATATGAGTTAGTACGGAGTATATATACAAGTCTATGAAGTGAAGCCGTAGTACGTTTAGTATGTCCACGTCGGAAGCTGACGAGTGATGCGTAATAATATTCTGCCGATTGGAGCTCAGAGCTACTATGAACTACTGACGCTGTATTTTCCGTGAAACCTCGGTATCGTTTGATATCTGACATTAGCTCACTATAGCAGGAGCATATGTATACTCTAGACGAGTCTATTATCATAGAATAAAAAAAGGGGGACCCCAAAAAGGAAACATTTTTCGAAGAATCTCAACGCTATGCATACCCAGACCGCCTTCAGAAGGATGGAAGCAACAGATCCCCCGACAAAACTTGGGGGCATTGCCTTTTATGGAAAGATTATTTGCAAACCACAGACAAACTGCGCCTTCCACCTTCTCACCAACCTCCGAGAAATTCATGTACAGCTGGAGATCGGGACCGAATCAGACGCTCAGTATCTTGACCGACCCGTCAGTCCAAAGGAAACGCCCGAGATTTGAAACTCTCTTCCACGCGTCTAACTCATCGCAGTTAATCGTGGCCCTCTTCACCGTCTCTTAACCTCTGATTTTTTGCAGACTTCGTCAATTTCGGCTTTGCTCGCCATCGTCGGCGGAGTACCTGGCCGAGATGGTAGCAACAGGCAAGGGGATTCCGCATAGGATCGGATTTGCCTTCAATTTGCCAAGGAAAGACCCCAACGCAAGAACGTAAAGCAGAGGCAAAAGCAAACAACCTTGATGAACGAAAGTTGGCAATAAAAAAGGCTCCGAGTGTACCCCATTCACTTTCATCAGCGTGCCAGCAGACGCATACAGAATGATACCATGACCTGCCCTGCGTCCGGGTCATCTTCTTGAATTTTCTTTCGTTGCCACGAAGCCGTCCTCTAACCGCTCCCATATCGGACTCTGTGTGACCGGTCAGAGGACATCTTTAAATATTGAAATCTGGTCGCATGGGGAGGCTCCCAGAACGATTTGTCTTTAGTTGTAAAAAAAAGCGTTTCGATGACGTATTTTGAATTTCTCGATTTGTTAACAAATCAGGATCCAGAATTAGCTTTCCACAATGACTTTAGCGCTAAGATTGCTGTTTTTTTAGTAGTTTTACTGTAGATTTTAGTTAGAAAGCAGGTTTTTAATGTAATGTGCTCGATATCGGGGAAGAGATAGAGCGCATATGGTTTTTATGAGCAAGAAATCCAGCCCCAATAATTGAGAGCATCATACAGGTATCTTTATGAAACCTCGAATTCGGCATGCTCAGTTAAAGGGACAAATTCTTTGCACTAAAACTATATATATATATAAAGTTAATTAGTTTTGGGTCATAATTAAATTAGATCAGTATACATTTGTATTAAAAAGTGATCAATACAATTATATTGTAGAACGTTTGAATATTTTTCATTTGGAAACGAGTTATTACGCGACCTAGGTTTCTACCTTTCAGTGTTTTCAGGCGATTGACAATAACTGATCTTACCGTTTTTCAAACGGTAACATCACAGGAATCTTTTGTGAATGCGCAATTTTAAAAATTTGGAGATGTTACTTAAGGGTCTTGCAATACTTTTATTCATGTTTGTATGATACTAGTATTTATTTATTGGTATGGTTACACTTGGCCATAAATTCTGTTTTTTCATTTACTAATTCACTTTTGTTTGGGAACAACATAATAGTCAATTTTTCCTCCTGCATAATCTGCATATTTTACCAGCGTTGTAAGATTTGGCTTTCATATATATATATATATATATATATATATATATATATTAAGTAAGTAATTCATCGAGTTAATTTTATTCGACGCCAACAGAAGGCACTGGACGGCCGTTTCGTCCTATATTTGGGACTCATCAGCAGTGCGCATCCACTACCAGAAATTGAAACCCAGACAGTTGGGTTATTAAGCGAATGTCATACCAACAGTACCACAGGTCCCGGTGACGAAGATGCAACGAATTAAACTCGACATTCAGATATTCCGTGGTGGAACTCTACTGAGCTCCTTTTACCCATAGGACTGTGCTATCGACTACTATCACCAAGCCGCTCACACTGGAGCGTTAGAAGCCGGTTCAAGCAACGATATAGAGATGAGAAATTGTACGAGGATTTGAAATATTAAGTAAGTAATTTATCGAGTTTTATTCAACCTCAACAGAATGCAGAAAGCACTGGACGGCCGTTTCGTCTTATATTTGGGACTCATCAGCAGTGCGCATCCACTACCAGAAATTGAGAAACCCAGACAGTTGGGTTATTAAGCGAATGTCATACCAACAGTACCACAGGTCCCGGTGACGAAGATGCAACGAATTAAACTCGACATTCAGATATTCCGTGGTGGAACTCTACTGAGCTCCTTTTACCCATAGGACTGTGCTATCGACTACTATCACCAAGCCGCTCACACTGGAGCATTAGAAGCCGGTTCAAGCAACGATATAGAGATGAGAAATTGTACGAGGATTTGAAATATTAAGTAAGTAATTTATCGAGTTTTATTCAACCTCAACAGAATGCAGAAAGCACTGGACGGCCGTTTCGTCTTATATTTGGGACTCATCAGCAGTGCGCATCCACTACCAGAAATTGAAACCCAGACAGTTGGGTTATTAAGCGAATGTCATACCAACAGTACCACAGGTCCCGGTGACGAAGATGCAACGAATTAAACTCGACATTCACATATTCCGTGGTGGAACTCTACTGAGCTCCTTTTACCCATAGGACTGTGCTATCGACTACTATCACCAAGCCGCTCACACTGGAGCGTTAGAAGCCGGTTCAAGCAACGATATAGAGATGAGAAATTGTACGAGGATTTGAAATATTAAGTAAGTAATTTATCGAGTTTTATTCAACCTCAACAGAATGCAGAAAGCACTGGACGGCCGTTTCGTCTTATATTTGGGACGCATCAGCAGTGCGCATCCACTACCAGAAATTGAAACCCAGACAGTTGGGTTATTAAGCGAATGTCATACCAACAGTACCACAGGTCCCGGTGACGAAGATGCAACGAATTAAACTCGACATTCACATATTCCGTGGTGGAACTCTACTGAGCTCCTTTTACCCATAGGACTGTGCTATCGACTACTATCACCAAGCCGCTCACACTGGAGCATTAGAAGCCGGTTCAAGCAACGATATAGAGATGAGAAATTGTACGAGGATTTGAAATATTAAGTAAGTAATTTATCGAGTTTTATTCAACCTCAACAGAATGCAGAAAGCACTGGACGGCCGTTTCGTCTTATATTTGGGACTCATCAGCAGTGCGCATCCACTACCAGAAATTGAAACCCAGACAGTTGGGTTATTAAGCGAATGTCATACCAACAGTACCACAGGTCCCGGTGACGAAGATGCAACGAATTAAACTCGACATTCAGATATTCCGTGGTGGAACTCTACTGAGCTCCTTTTACCCATAGGACTGTGCTATCGACTACTATCACCAAGCCGCTCACACTGGAGCGTTAGAAGCCGGTTCAAGCAACGATATAGAGATGAGAAATTGTACGAGGATTTGAAATATTAAGTAAGTAATTTATCGAGTTTTATTCAACCTCAACAGAATGCAGAAAGCACTGGACGGCCGTTTCGTCTTATATTTGGGACTCATCAGCAGTGCGCATCCACTACCAGAAATTGAAACCCAGACAGTTGGGTTATTAAGCGAATGTCATACCAACTATACCACAGGTCCCGGTGACGAAGATGCAACGAATTAAACTCGACATTCAGATATTCCGTGGTGGAACTCTACTGAGCTCCTTTTACCCATAGGACTGTGCTATCGACTACTATCACCAAGCCGCTCACACTGGAGCATTAGAAGCCGGTTCAAGCAACGATATAGAGATGAGAAATTGTACGAGGATTTGAAATATTAAGTAAGTAATTTATCGAGTTTTATTCAACCTCAACAGAATGCAGAAAGCACTGGACGGCCGTTTCGTCTTATATTTGGGACTCATCAGCAGTGCGCATCCACTACCAGAAATTGAGACCCAGACAGTTGGGTTATTAAGCGAATGTCATACCAACAGTACCACAGGTCCCGGTGACGAAGATGCAACGAATTAAACTCGACATTCAGATATTCCGTGGTGGAACTCTACTGAGCTCCTTTTACCCATAGGACTGTGCTATCGACTACTATCACCAAGCCGCTCACACTGGAGCATTAGAAGCCGGTTCAAGCAACGATATAGAGATGAGAAATTGTACGAGGATTTGAAATATTAAGTAAGTAATTTATCGAGTTTTATTCAACCTCAACAGAATGCAGAAAGCACTGGACGGCCGTTTCGTCTTATATTTGGGACTCATCAGCAGTGCGCATCCACTACCAGAAATTGAAACCCAGACAGTTGGGTTATTAAGCGAATGTCATACCAACAGTACCACAGGTCCCGGTGACGAAGATGCAACGAATTAAACTCGACATTCACATATTCCGTGGTGGAACTCTACTGAGCTCCTTTTACCCATAGGACTGTGCTATCGACTACTATCACCAAGCCGCTCACACTGGAGCGTTAGAAGCCGGTTCAAGCAACGATATAGAGATGAGAAATTGTACGAGGATTTGAAATATTAAGTAAGTAATTTATCGAGTTTTATTCAACCTCAACAGAATGCAGAAAGCACTGGACGGCCGTTTCGTCTTATATTTGGGACGCATCAGCAGTGCGCATCCACTACCAGAAATTGAAACCCAGACAGTTGGGTTATTAAGCGAATGTCATACCAACAGTACCACAGGTCCCGGTGACGAAGATGCAACGAATTAAACTCGACATTCACATATTCCGTGGTGGAACTCTACTGAGCTCCTTTTACCCATAGGACTGTGCTATCGACTACTATCACCAAGCCGCTCACACTGGAGCATTAGAAGCCGGTTCAAGCAACGATATAGAGATGAGAAATTGTACGAGGATTTGAAATATTAAGTAAGTAATTTATCGAGTTTTATTCAACCTCAACAGAATGCAGAAAGCACTGGACGGCCGTTTCGTCTTATATTTGGGACTCATCAGCAGTGCGCATCCACTACCAGAAATTGAAACCCAGACAGTTGGGTTATTAAGCGAATGTCATACCAACAGTACCACAGGTCCCGGTGACGAAGATGCAACGAATTAAACTCGACATTCAGATATTCCGTGGTGGAACTCTACTGAGCTCCTTTTACCCATAGGACTGTGCTATCGACTACTATCACCAAGCCGCTCACACTGGAGCATTAGAAGCCGGTTCAAGCAACGATATAGAGATGAGAAATTGTACGAGGATTTGAAATATTAAGTAAGTAATTTATCGAGTTTTATTCAACCTCAACAGAATGCAGAAAGCACTGGACGGCCGTTTCGTCTTATATTTGGGACTCATCAGCAGTGCGCATCCACTACCAGAAATTGAAACCCAGACAGTTGGGTTATTAAGCGAATGTCATACCAACAGTACCACAGGTCCCGGTGACGAAGATGCAACGAATTAAACTCGACATTCAGATATTCCGTGGTGGAACTCTACTGAGCTCCTTTTACCCATAGGACTGTGCTATCGACTACTATCACCAAGCCGCTCACACTGGAGCATTAGAAGCCGGTTCAAGCAACGATATAGAGATGAGAAATTGTACGAGGATTTGAAATATTAAGTAAGTAATTTATCGAGTTTTATTCAACCTCAACAGAATGCAGAAAGCACTGGACGGCCGTTTCGTCTTATATTTGGGACTCATCAGCAGTGCGCATCCACTACCAGAAATTGAAACCCAGACAGTTGGGTTATTAAGCGAATGTCATACCAACAGTACCACAGGTCCCGGTGACGAAGATGCAACGAATTAAACTCGACATTCAGATATTCCGTGGTGGAACTCTACTGAGCTCCTTTTACCCATAGGACTGTGCTATCGACTACTATCACCAAGCCGCTCACACTGGAGCGTTAGAAGCCGGTTCAAGCAACGATATAGAGATGAGAAATTGTACGAGGATTTGAAATATTAAGTAAGTAATTTATCGAGTTTTATTCAACCTCAACAGAATGCAGAAAGCACTGGACGGCCGTTTCGTCTTATATTTGGGACTCATCAGCAGTGCGCATCCACTACCAGAAATTGAAACCCAGACAGTTGGGTTATTAAGCGAATGTCATACCAACTATACCACAGGTCCCGGTGACGAAGATGCAACGAATTAAACTCGACATTCAGATATTCCGTGGTGGAACTCTACTGAGCTCCTTTTACCCATAGGACTGTGCTATCGACTACTATCACCAAGCCGCTCACACTGGAGCATTAGAAGCCGGTTCAAGCAACGATATAGAGATGAGAAATTGTACGAGGATTTGAAATATTAAGTAAGTAATTTATCGAGTTTTATTCAACCTCAACAGAATGCAGAAAGCACTGGACGGCCGTTTCGTCTTATATTTGGGACTCATCAGCAGTGCGCATCCACTACCAGAAATTGAAACCCAGACAGTTGGGTTATTAAGCGAATGTCATACCAACAGTACCACAGGTCCCGGTGACGAAGATGCAACGAATTAAACTCGACATTCACATATTCCGTGGTGGAACTCTACTGAGCTCCTTTTACCCATAGGACTGTGCTATCGACTACTATCACCAAGCCGCTCACACTGGAGCATTAGAAGCCGGTTCAAGCAACGATATAGAGATGAGAAATTGTACGAGGATTTGAAATATTAAGTAAGTAATTTATCGAGTTTTATTCAACCTCAACAGAATGCAGAAAGCACTGGACGGCCGTTTCGTCTTATATTTGGGACTCATCAGCAGTGCGCATCCACTACCAGAAATTGAAACCCAGACAGTTGGGTTATTAAGCGAATGTCATACCAACAGTACCACAGGTCCCGGTGACGAAGATGCAACGAATTAAACTCGACATTCAGATATTCCGTGGTGGAACTCTACTGAGCTCCTTTTACCCATAGGACTGTGCTATCGACTACTATCACCAAGCCGCTCACACTGGAGCATTAGAAGCCGGTTCAAGCAACGATATAGAGATGAGAAATTGTACGAGGATTTGAAATATTAAGTAAGTAATTTATCGAGTTTTATTCAACCTCAACAGAATGCAGAAAGCACTGGACGGCCGTTTCGTCTTATATTTGGGACTCATCAGCAGTGCGCATCCACTACCAGAAATTGAAACCCAGACAGTTGGGTTATTAAGCGAATGTCATACCAACAGTACCACAGGTCCCGGTGACGAAGATGCAACGAATTAAACTCGACATTCAGATATTCCGTGGTGGAACTCTACTGAGCTCCTTTTACCCATAGGACTGTGCTATCGACTACTATCACCAAGCCGCTCACACTGGAGCGTTAGAAGCCGGTTCAAGCAACGATATAGAGATGAGAAATTGTACGAGGATTTGAAATATTAAGTAAGTAATTTATCGAGTTTTATTCAACCTCAACAGAATGCAGAAAGCACTGGACGGCCGTTTCGTCTTATATTTGGGACTCATCAGCAGTGCGCATCCACTACCAGAAATTGAAACCCAGACAGTTGGGTTATTAAGCGAATGTCATACCAACAGTACCACAGGTCCCGGTGACGAAGATGCAACGAATTAAACTCGACATTCACATATTCCGTGGTGGAACTCTACTGAGCTCCTTTTACCCATAGGACTGTGCTATCGACTACTATCACCAAGCCGCTCACACTGGAGCGTTAGAAGCCGGTTCAAGCAACGATATAGAGATGAGAAATTGTACGAGGATTTGAAATATTAAGTAAGTAATTTATCGAGTTTTATTCAACCTCAACAGAATGCAGAAAGCACTGGACGGCCGTTTCGTCTTATATTTGGGACTCATCAGCAGTGCGCATCCACTACCAGAAATTGAAACCCAGACAGTTGGGTTATTAAGCGAATGTCATACCAACAGTACCACAGGTCCCGGTGACGAAGATGCAACGAATTAAACTCGACATTCAGATATTCCGTGGTGGAACTCTACTGAGTTCCTTTTACCCATAGGACTGTGCTATCGACTACTATCACCAAGCCGCTCACACTGGAGCGTTAGAAGCCGGTTCAAGCAACGATATAGAGATGAGAAATTGTACGAGGATTTGAAATATTAAGTAAGTAATTTATCAAGTTTTATTCAACCTCAACAGAATGCAGAAAGCACTGGACGGCCGTTTCGTCTTATATTTGGGACTCATCGGCAGTGCGCATCCACTACAGAAATTGAAACCCAGACAGTTGGGTTATTAAGCGAATGTCATACCAACAGTACCACAGATCCGGTGACGAAGATGCAACGAATTAAACTCGACATTCACATATTCCGTGTGGTGGAACTCTGCTGAGCTCGCTTTTACCCATAGGACTGTGCTATCGACTACTATCGCAAGCCGCTCACACTGGGTAGAAACCGGTTCAAGCAACGATATAGAGATGAGGGTATGCAGGTTGAAATATTAAGTAAATAATTTATCGAGTTTATTCAACCTCAACAGAATGCAGAAAGCACTGGACGGCCGTTTCGTCTTATATTTGGGACTCATCAGCAGTGCGCATCCACACCGAAATTGAAATTTGAACCGGTTGGGTTATTAAGCGAATATCGCCGCAACTATACCCGCAGGTCACGGTGACGAAGATGCAACGGAGTAAACTCGACATTCAGATATTCCGTGGTGGAACTCTACTGAGCTCCTTTTACCCATAAGGACTGTGCTATCGACTACTATCACATAAACCGCTCACACTGGAGCATTGAAGCCGGTTCAAGCAACGATATAGAGATGAGAATTATTTTTGGAGATTTGAAATATTAAGTAAGTAATTTATCGAGTTTTATTCAACCTCAACAGAATGCAGAAAGCACTGGACGGCCGTTTCAAATGTATATTTGGGACTCATCGGCGGTGCATCCACTACCAGAAATTGAAACCCAGACAGTTGGGTTATTAAGCGAATGTCATACCAACAGTACCACGGGTCGGTGACGAAGATGCGGCAGATTGAAACTCGACATTCAGATATTCCGTGAAAAGTGCGGAACTCTACTGGAAGCTCCTTTTTACCGCCAGGACTGTGCTATCGACTACTATCACCAAGCCGCTCACACTGGAGCATTAGAAGCCGGTTCAAGCAACGATAACCAGGGAAGTAGAGAAATTGTACGAGGATTTGAAATATTAAGTAAGTAATTTATCGAGTTTTATTCGACGCCTCAACAGAATGCAGAAAGCACTGGACGGCCGTTTCGTCTTATATTTGGGACTCATCAGCAGTGCATCCACTACCAGAGGTAGAAACCCAGACGGTTGGGTTATTAAGCGAATGTCATACCAACAGTACCACAGGTCCAGTGACGAAGATGCAACGAATTAAACTCGACATTCAGATATTCCGTGGTGGAACTCTACTGAGCTCCTTTACTTATAGGACTGTGCTATCGACTACTATCACCAAGCCGCTCACACTGGAGCATTAGGAAACCCGATTCAAGCTGCTTGATATAGAGATGAGAAATTGTACGAGGATTTGAAATGATAAGTAAATAATTATCGAGTTTTATTCAACCTCAACAGAATGCAGAAAGCACTGGACAGCCGTTTCGTCTTATATTTGGGACTCATCAGCAGTGCATCACTACTGCAGAAGTGAAACCCGAACCGGAGATTTGGGTTATTAAGCGAATGTCATACCAACAGTACCACGGGTCCAGTGACGAAGATGCAACGAATTAAACTCGACATTCAGATATTCCGTGGTGGAACTCTACTGAGCTCCTTTTTACCCTTAGGACTGTGCTATCGACTACTATCCGCCGAAGCCACTCACACTGGAGCGTTTAGAAGCCGGTTCAAGCAACACGAAGTATAGAGATGAGAATTGTACGAGGATTTGAAATATTAGAGTAAAGTAATTTATCGAGTTTTATTCAACCTCAACAGAATGCAGAAAGCACTGGACGGCCGTTTCGTCTTATATTTGGGACTCATCAGCGGTGCGCGTCCACTACCAGAAATTAAAGAGCGAACGGATTGTGGGTTATTAAGCGAAGATGTCATACCAACAGTACCAGGTCCGGTGACGACGAATGCAACGAATTAAACTCGACATTCACATATTCCGTGGTGGAACTCTACTGAGCTCCTTTTACCCATAGGACTGTGCTATCGACTACTATCCTTAGCAGAGAAGCCGCTCACACTGGAGCGTTTAGAGCCGGTTCAAGCAACATTAGAGATGAGAAAGTGGCACGAGGATTTGAAATATTAAGTAGAAGTAATTTATCGAGTTTTATTCAACCTCAACAGAATGTGGCTTGGACGGCCGTTTCGTCTTATATTTGGGACTCATCAACAGTGCATCACACCAGAAATTGAAACTGAACCAGTTGGGTTATTAAGCGAATATCGCTAACCCAATTACCACAGGTCCCGGTGACGAAGATGCAACGAACAAACTCGACATTCAGATATTCCGTGGTGGAACTCTACTATGGTTCCTTTTACCTATAGGACTGTGCTATCGACTACTATCACCAAGCCGCTCACACTGGAGCGTTAGAAGCCAGTTCCAAGCAACGATATAGAGATGAGAAATTGTACGAGGATTTGAAATATTAAGTAATTTATCGAGTTTTATTCAACCTCAACAGAATGCAAGCTGCTGGACAGCCGTTTCGTCTTATATTTGGGACTCATCAGCAGTGCGCATCCACTACCAGAAGTGAGCAGACGGTTGGGTTATTAAGCGAATGTCATACCAACATTCACGGGTCCGGTGACGAAAGTCTACAGCAATTAAACTCGACATTCACATATTCCGTGGTGGAACTCTACTGAGCTCCTTTTACCCATAGGACTGTGCTATCGACTACTATCACCTACAGCCGCTCACACTGGAGCGTTAAGAAGCCAGTTCAAGCAACGATATAGAGATGAGAAATTAGCTGCGAGGATTTGAAATATTAAGTAAGTAATTTATCGAGTTTTATTCAACCTCAACAGAATGCAGAAAGCACTGGACGGCCGTTTCGTCTTATATTTAGGACTCATCGGCAGTGCGCGTCACTGCACCAATTGAAATACAGACAGTTGGGTTATTAAGCGAATGTCATACCAGCAGTACCACAGATTACATTGACGAAGATGCAACGGGTAAACTCGACATTCACATTCGTGGTGGAACTCTACTGAGCTCCTTTTACCCTTAGGACTGTGCTATCGACTACTATCACCAAGCCGCTCACACTGGAGCGTTAGAAGCATGGTTATTCAACAACGATATGAGAGATGAGAAATTGTACGAGGATTTGAAATATTAAGTAAGTAATTTTATCGAGTTTTATTCAACCTCAACAGAATGCAGAAAGCACTGGACGGCCGTTTCGTCTTATATTTGGGACTCATCAGCAGTGCATCCACTACCAGAAATTGAAACCAGACAGTTGGGTTATTAAGCGAATGTCATACCAACAGTACCACAGGTCCCGGTGACGAAGATGCAACGAATTAAACTCGACATTTTTATTCAGATATTCCCCGTGGTGGAACTCACTGGAGTTCCTTTTTTTACCCATAGGACTGTGCTATCGACTACTATCGCAAGCCGCTCACACTGGAGCGTTAGAAGCCGGTTCAAGCAACGATATAGAGATGAGAAATTGTGAGGATTTGAAATATTAAGTAAGTAATTTATCGAGTTTTTTATTCAACCTCAACAGAATGCAGAAAGCACTGGACGGCCGTTTCGTCTTGTCTTTGGGGACTCATCAGCAGTGCGCATCCACTGCAAGTGAAACCCAGACGGTTGGGTTATTAAGCGAATGTCGCGCCAACGAGTACCACAGGTCCGGTGACAGATGCAACGAATTAAACTCGACAATTACACGCTGTTCGTGGTGGAACTCTACTGAGCTCCTTTTACCCGCTCAGGACTGTGCTATCGACTACTATCACCAAGCCGCTCACACTGGAGCGTTAGAAGCCGGTTCAAGCAACATTAATAGAGATGAGAAATTGTACGAGTTTGGAAATATTAAGTAAGTAATTTATCGAGTTTTATTCAACCTCAACAGAATGCAGAAAGCACTGGACATTGCATTTTCGTCTTATATTTGGGACTCATCGGCAGTGCGCATCCTACCGAAGTGAAGCAGACAGTTGGGTTATTAAGCGAATATCATACCAACTATACCACAGGTCCCGGTGACGAAGATGCAACGAATTAAACTCAAACATTCAGATATTCCGTGGTGGAACTCTACTGAAGCTCCTTTTACCCATAGGACTGTGCTATCGACTACTATCACCAAGCCGCTCTGGGCAGTAGAAGCCGGTTCAGCTCAGCAATCATAGAGATGAGAAATTGTACGAGGATTTGAAATATTAAGTAAGTAATTTATCGAGTTTTATTCAACTCAACAGAATGCAGAAAGCACTGGACGGCCAAGACTTTCGTCTTATATTTGGGACTCATCAGCAGTGCGCATCACTACCAGAAATTGAAACCCAGACAGTTGGGTTATTAAGCGAATGTCATACCAACAGTACCACAGGTCCAGTGACGGGTAAAACTTGAATTAAACTCGACATTCGAATATTCCGTGGTGGAACTCTACTGAGCTCCTTTTACCCATAGGACTGTGCTATCGACTACTATCGCAAAAGCCACTCACACTGGAGCATTGAGAAGGCCGGTTCAAGCAACGATATAGAGATGAGAAATTGTACGAGGATTTGAAATATTAAGTAAGTAATTTATCGAGTTTATTCAACCTCAACAAATTGCAGAAAGCACTGGACGGCCGTTTCGTCTTATATTTGGGACTCATCAGCAGTGCGCATCCACTGCCACCAGTGAAGCGAACCGGTTGGGTTATTAGAAAGCGAATGTCATACCAACAGTACCACAGGTCCAGTGACAGATGCAACGAATTAAACTCGACATTCAGATATTCCGTGGTGGAACTCTACTGAGCTCTCCCCTATTGCTTTTACCCATAGGACTGTGCTATCGACTACTATCACCAAGCCGCTCACACTGGAGCATTAGAAGCCGGTTTACAAGCAACGATATAGAGATGAAAATTGTACGAGGATTTTGATATTAAGTAAATAATTTATCGCGAGTTTATTCAACCTCAACAGAATGCAGAAAGCACTGGACAGCCGTTTCATGTCTTATATTTGGGACTCATCAGCAGTGCATCCACTACAGAAATTGAAACCCAGACAGTTGGGTTATTAAGCAGATATCA
Source organism: Ascarosepion bandense (assembly GCA_037127315.1). NCBI lineage: Eukaryota > Metazoa > Mollusca > Cephalopoda > Sepiida > Sepiidae > Ascarosepion > Ascarosepion bandense. Next base: position 1,168,318 of record JBBBDQ010001003.1, on the reverse strand, counting down.
TACCAACGGTACCACAGGTCCCGGTGACGGATGCAACGAATTAAACTCGACATTCAGATATTCCGTGGTGGAACTCTACTGGGCTCGCACACCCGTAAGGACTGTGCTATCGACTACTATCAAACCGCTCACACTGGAGCGTTAGAAGCCAGTTCAAGCAACGATAGAGATGAGAAATTGTACAAGGATTTGGAGGCAATATTAAGTAAGTATTGGTAATTTATCAGAGTTTCTTCAAATAGCAGGAATGCAGAAAGCACTGGACGGCCGTTTCGTCTTATATTTGGGACTCATCAGCAGTGCATCCTACCAATTGAAACCCAGACAGTTGGGTTATTAAGCGAATGTCATACCAACTTGGTACCGGGTCCGGTGACGAAGATTACAACGAATTAAACTCGACATTCACATATTCCGTGGTGGAACTCTACTGAGCTCCTTTTACCCATAGGACTGTGCCTATCGATACTATCTAAACCGCTCACACTGGAGCGTTGAAATAGTTCAAGCAACGATATAGAGATGAGAAATTGTACGAGGATTTGAAATATTAAGTAAGTAATTTATCGAGTTTTATTCAACCTCAACAGAATGCAGAAAGCACTGGACACGGCCCACCGTTTCGTCTTATATTTGGGACTCATCAGCAGTGCGCATCCACTACCAGGAAGTAGAAATAAGACGGTTGGGTTATTAAGCGAATGTCATACCAACAGTACCACAGGTCCAGTGACGAAGATGCAACGAATTAAACTCGACATTCCAGATATTCCGTGGTGGAGCTACTGAGTTCCCTTTTGCACCAGCAGGACTGTGCTATCGACTACTATCACCAAGCCGCTCACGCTGGAGCGTTAGAAGCCGGTTCAAACAACGATATAGAGATGAGAAATTGTACGAGGATTTGAAATATTAAGTAAGTAATTTATCGAGTTTTATTCAACCTCAACAGAATGCAGAAAGCACTGGACGGCCGTTTCGTCTTATATTTGGGACTCATCTGCTAGTGCGCATCCACTACCAGAAATTGAAACCCAGACAGTTGGGTTATTAAGCGAATGTCATACCAACAGTACCACGGGTCCCACATTGAAGATGCCGGCAGATTAAATATAACGACACATTCACATATTCCGTGGTGGAACTCTACTGGCTCCTTTTACTACATAGGACTGTGCTATCGACTACTATCACCAAACCGCTCCTGCTGGGCCGTTGAAGCCGATTTCAAGCAACAATATGCTGGAAATGGAAATTGTACGAGGATTTGAAATATTAAGTAAGTAATTTATCGAGTTTTATTCAACCTCAACAAGAGATACGAAAGCACTGGACAGCCGTTCGTCTTATATTTGGGACTCATCAGCAGTGCATCCACTACCAGAAATTGAAACCCAGACAGTTGGGTTGTCGCGGCGAATGTCATACCAACGGTACCACGGGTCCATGGTGACGAAGATGCAACGAATTAAACTCGACATTCACATATTCCGTGGTGGAACTCCTACTACGGCTCCTTTTACCCTTAGGACTGTGCTATCGACTACTATCACCAAGCCGCTCACGCCTAGACGTTAAAGCCCCGATTCAAGCAACGATATAGAGATGAAATTGTACGAGGTTGAAATATTAAGTAAGTAATTTATCGAGTTTTATTACTACACAACCTCAACAGAATGCAGAAAGCACTGGACGGCCGTTTCGTCTTATATTTGGGACTCATCAGCAGTGCGCATCCACTACCAGGAATTGAAACCCAGACAGTTGCGTTATTAAGCGAATGTCATACTATATATCGAGTTTAATTCGTTGCCTCTTCGTCACCGGAGCCTGCATTCTGTTGAGGTTGAGTAAAACTCGATGAATTACTTACTTAATATTTAAAATCCTCCTACAATTTCACACACACACACACACACACACACACACACACACACACACATATATATATATATATATATATATACTACTGGCCATAATTATTAGGCCACCCCAATTTAAAAACAATGTTGCATTTCATACTACTTTTAGTATTATTGACAAGTGGATAATTCTAAATAAAAATAGAATGGTTCTTTTTTCATTGTTACTTTGCGAAATTTTACAAGGCATAGAAGCAAAAATGAAGTCGTCCGAATCACCCTAAATTTTCTTCATTTTTTCATTGATGAAATTGCAATATAGATAATTATTAAATATTTATAAATTCCTTTGATGCAAAGTCGGCTCTCTGTCCAGGGCCCGGAAGTTTTTCCCACCTGAATCTATTCTGCACATATACAAATCTACCATCCGCCCGTGTATTGAATATTGCTTCCATACCTGGTCGGGTGCCCCTGCTGCTCTCCTTGGGCTTCTTGACAAAATACAAAGGAGGATCTGTAACGTGGTTGATACTGATTTGGCAGACCGGCTGCAACCACTTTCTCACCGGCGTGATGTGGCTTCCCTGTGCCTCTTCTACAAGTACTTTCATGGCTTCTGCTCCGATGAACTTAGAGCACTGGTGCCGCCTAAGCAGGAATTTACACTTGATACTAGATTGGCAACTAAGTCCCACCCTTTTACAGTTAAACAGATAAGATGTAACCGTAAATTCTACTCCAACAGCTTCTTTTCTCGCGCTTCCCGCCTGTGGAATTCCCTTCCACAAGTCTGCTTTCCCGACAGCTACAATCTCCAGGTGTCTAAATGTAGGGTCAATAGACACCTCCTATCACTCTAACTCCCAATTATTCTCAGAACACTCTCATCTACCCAACCCTCATTCTTGGTATCCTTACCCACCTATCACCCACCCTCTGACATTTCCTATATTTAAACATTCTCGGTATCCCTACCCGCCTATCACCCACCCTCTGACATTTCCTATATTTAATCATCGTTTCTCCACTCTATGTAGCCCCCTGCGCTGTAGTGGCAGTGACATGCCTTGCTCGGGGTGAAACGCTTACAAAAAAAAACATGTTATTATGCAGTATTATCAAAAGAACCATTCTATTTAAATTTACAATTATTCACTTGGCTATAAAGACTAAAAAATAGTATGAAATGCGTGATTTTTTAAAACACTGGTGCGGCCTAATAATTATGGCCGACAGTACATATATATATATATATATATATATATATATATATATATATATATATATATATATAGGAAAAACTACTAAAAAGTTGTAAGTTTAAAAATGTATTTTTTGACAGTATTTATTTCTATTATTATATTTGATATTTCAGACCGTCCTCGGCTTTTCATCAGAAACAAATGATTTTAAAATTTAAATTAGAAACGTTTTCGCAAGGAGCGTTCGCCCGAGAGATTCTTTACATCACGTGACACAGAAAGCGACATATTTTTTTAAATATTTGTAAACGTAAACCTATCTTTAATAATACTTATAAATGTTGTTTTAAAGAAGTTTTTTTGTTTCTGATGAAAGGCCGAGGACGGTCTGAAATATCAAATATAATAATAGAAATAAATAAATACTGTCAGAAAAATACATTTTTAAACTTACAACTTTTTAGTAGTTATTCCTATACATATTAAGACAGGATACGAAAGCGACAGAGTTTTTTAAATATTTGTAAACGTAAACCGATCTTTAATAATACTTATAAATTTTGTTTTAGAGAAATATTTTTTAAGTGTATCTAAGAAATGTTTAACTCTTGAAATATTTATAAAGATTCAAAACACCTAAGTCCCTATTTAACCCTAGCCTGTGTGTATTTAACTTTAAAATCCAGTATTTTTCTTTCTTTCTACGTGAGTATGTAGAACTAAAATCGGAGTCTATTAGTAAACACTTGCAGTTTTCTAATGTGTGTCCCGGTTGATTGAAGTGTTGTGCTAAACGGGAATATTGGTTGTTCTGGCGTATGCTAAGTTTATGATTATTGAAACGGAATCTAAAGCTATTTCCAGATTCACCAATATACCCACTATTTGAACATATTGAACAGAAGAGAAAATATATAATGTTTTGGCTGTCACAGGTGAGGCGAGGTGGGTGCAATTTGATGTTGGTGTTGGGTAGAGGAAATACTGCGTCGTTTACTAAATGTTTGCAAATTAAAATCATCACTATGTTATATATATATATATATAACATATATGTCATGAAAACTTACCTTACTTAGGTTGGGGAAAATACCCAAAGAAAACAGAACGACGTCTTTCTCCTACGACTACTGAGCTACAATATCGCCACTGCACGTGTTCCACACCATGACTAAGTTAGGTGAGAAGTAAGAGGGAAGCAAAAGAGGAATTACGAGTACTTTACCTTTTTTAGCAAAGCACCCTATGTGACTAACGCAGGGTTAATCAAGTTTAGTTCAGTTCAGCACAAAGCTTCAATCGTAATTGTCTCATAGACAATTAAGATTGAAGATTGCTAACAACCAGTGATGTCTACTTTTGAAGCATTGTTACCTCTGGATTGATTAGCGGTGTATGTGTATAATGAACATAATTCTGGAATCAGTTTCTTTCTATATGATTTGAGATTTTGGTCCAGAAAATTTAAAAAAAGAAATAATGGGGCGGGCCTGATTTTTGCTTCTTCAAGATTCTTTTTGCTTTGTTTTCCTTTGAAGTTTTGTATGATTTATATTTGTAAAACAAAATGTTAGTTCTTGACGACCATCATTCATGAATCTTGAGTTTAGAGAAAGAAAAAAGATCAGATTATGAAAATAATGAAGTCTTTAAGTGCAGAAGCAGTTTTCGACTAAATTAGACGCTGTTTGAATCACATATAACTTCGAGTAAAAAAACAAGTTTATTCTCTTTCATTTATTGCTTGCAATACGCGTACCTACTTTCAGCTAATTATTCATCAAGTACACGGATGGATCACTTCCATTATGCATGCCAACCCTTCAAACACTGAATGCGTACTCATTGGCATGTCCGTCTGAAAATAACTGATATGCCTACGTTGTAGTATTCTAATTATGTTGGTTAAATATTAAACAATGTTTAAACACCATTTTGTTTGATTTATTTTCATTTTTTAACTAATATTTTGACAACGTTATGGCACTGTCCTTAGCAGAAGTGGATTAGCAGACAAGTGGGTTAATCCATTAATATAATCACTTAATTTATATTGGTATGAATGTTCAGTAATTATTCTTAAGAAATAATCCTTTGTGCAGATGTATTTTCGAATATTATCTTTGATTAGATTAAGCAAATGACATAATGCGTTATTATGTTTATGTTTTATTTGTTAGTTTTTTGTTTGTCTGCCTGTCTGACTTTCGACCTTTTGATTTTTTGTCTTTTTCAATTTGTTTGTTGTTTGTTTGTCTGTCTTTCGTCTTGTTCGTTTAGCTCTCTGTCTTTGGTTTGTTTGTCTTTCTTTTTTTGCTTTTTTTAATTTTTTAATTTATGTTTTTTTAATCTGTCTGTTGTTTGCTTGTGTTTTGCTTGTTTGCTTATCGTTTACTATTGCTGTATCTTCGAGGTGAATAATAAAAAAAAGAATGAGTGCTTAATATATTTATTTAGCACAATATCCGGTGTTAACGGCTATATACAAATAATACAGAAGAATAAGTTACAATCAGTTCACAAAACAAAACTTATGAGTAAAAGAGAGGAGGTCCCAAATGGTGAATAGACAACGAAGTAAGTCAATCCGAATATTAATCTGCTTGTCGCAACTTATTAAAAATGACCCTTTAAATACATAATCGTAGATTCTTTCAGTTCATTGGTTAGAGTGCTGAAGGGGTGCTAGCTACTCTACAACGGCTATTTGTTTGTCTGTCTGCTTTCTGTTTGTTTGGCTTTTGTATTTTCTTTATCTTTTATTTTTTTGTTTTTCCTTGTCTGTCTGTCTGTCTGTCTTTTGCGATTCGTCTATCTTTTTGCACCTATATTTTATTTTTTTTGTCTTTTGTTTGTCAGTCTTTTATTTGTCTGTCTTTTGAATTTTCTTTATTTTTTTCTTTGTCTGGTCTTTGCGTGTCTGTCTTTTGTTTGTCTGTTGTTTGTTTGCCTTCTGTTTTTTGTTTATCTTCTATTTGTTTGTCTTTTGTCTGTCTGTTTTTGTTTATTTGTCTTTTGCTACTTGTCTGTCTGTGTTTTGTTTGTTAGTCTTTTGTCGTTTGTTTATAATATGTTTGCCTGTCTATCGTTTCTTTATCTGTTTCTTTTCATACCTAATTAATAAAAATGATTATTGAGCTTTAAACTAAGCATATACAAAAAAGACTAAAAAAATTTATGTAAGTATTTTTTATAGAAAATCTACCATTAATTTCTTTTGGAAATGACAACTTTCTTTTGCCTAAATATTGTGGTTCTTGTGTATGTTTCCTTTGTTTTATTTCTCTCAGGATCATTTTTCTTCCTCATTTCTTACAATTTCTGAATTTATTTACCAGAGACATTTCATAATTAGAATTCTTTCTGATTCCATTTCAATCGACATTATAATAATTTTCCCAATGATTATCACATTTTTCTTTCCATCCTTTTCGTCATCGTTATCTATATAACTTGTTACATCAGGCTGCGAGCAATAGTGGGTCTTCAATTCTTCCTTTTCTTTGTTTCTCAAAAGCATTTATTTTTTTCTTTTAGGTTTATAGCTATCATTTTTGTGTCTATTTTTCTAAAATTATACTGTTGTTCACATGCTCGGTCCATATTTTTCAAGTATCCTTCATAGAATCCCATTGTTATTGCCTCAAACCCCCTCTCCTTTGTGAAGAGATTGTCTATCATTCATTTCCATATCGGAGAACCGGAATAACTGTGTACTCTTTTCTTTGTTTCAAACATAATTTCCGTTTTTATTTTAATAATTCGCTTCATTTTTTGAGAAGGCTCTTTCGCTAATCCAATATGCCTTCGGATTCTCGTCCCCATACGTATTTTTCTCTTTCTTTATTAAAGATGTAAAGTTTACAACGACATAAATATATTTGTTTTGGCTTATCTGCTATTTCCATCCAGCATAAAACTATGTTATAACCGCTTTTATTTCTTTTAACATTAACGTTGGTCGCTCTGAAAATGTTTGTCACTTTATTTTTTGTAAACGTTTCTTTAGTAATTTATTGTCTTCCGGTTTGTTTGGCAATATTCTTTTATTTGTGTCCTTTATATCTTCATAACCTTCGTAGTAAATGTGTTCCTATTAATAACGTAAAAAGGATTTCTCCAATGTGGTATGTATTCTCCGGTGAGTGGCTCTAAATCGACACAAGGAAAAGCAAAAAAAGATGCTGATTTCGCCTGTAGCAGCTGATGATGTTTGGAGGGCATTTCACAGGAGGCCAGCTAATGACAGCTGAAATAATAAATACGAACGGTCTGTACAACTCGGATGTGCGCTGTGGATATCGACTTGGAACGACAAACCTGGGAGCCGAGTTCGAATTCCCGTTGATTTCATGGCATTCACTTACGCACAAATAAACTTGGGAAAGGTATTAATCCGTCTCTTTAATCCAGTTATGGGTTAAATAATAGGACAGATTGGATTCTATAGCCCTCGCTGGCAACCAGTCTAGCGCAGAAAGCAATGGCAACCTACTGCGGGATAATCTTCTGCCCAGTCAGTCATGTCTCTTTCGAAACATGATCGCCCAAAGTGTGTATCACATATGGCACTTAACTGACTGACAATATAATAGGTGAAAACATGATTAAGACTTCTACTGGGCATAAAGTGGGGGATCGGTTTTATATTGTTATGAAGTAAGAAGTGATCCCCCACTAATTACTATTTAACAATATAATACATCTCTTTGCCCTCTAGTAATTGGTTAAATAATAGGGTATATTGGGTTCTATAGCCTTGGTTGGCAACCAATCTACCGCAGAAAGCAATGACAACCTACTGCGGGATAATCTTCTGTCCAGTCAGTCATGTCTCTTTCGAGACATGATCGCCCAAAGTGTGTATCACGAATAGCACTTAACTGACTGACTGATATACAACTGATTTTTACACACGGAAGCGAATCAAAACCGGAACAAACCAATGATTAGCGTAACATTACTCCTTTTTTAATACAAAAGTGATACTCCTAATAAGAAAATATGTAATAAAGCCTGAAAAATGGGTTCGACTTCATAAATCGTACGTTTCGTATCATAGAAAAGACATAGAGAGTTAATTGTTGGCCGTGTTGGTGAATAGATTATTATTCTTTTGGAAATTTTGAACTGTAATACAAAAAGACAAAACAATATTTTTCACCTATAAAACGAATATAGGTTTTTTTTATCATTTAAATAAAATATGCACCATAAACGAAGCAAAGAATAAGGGTATAAATAAGAAGATACAGACTAGGAGCAGAACAACGATAATGGAAAACCTTATTTGTCATTTTCCTGTAGCGTTCAATAGATAATTTCCTTTAAAAAAGTAAATTTAAAATAAAAATTGAAATAAATATTTCACTCTACTACTCAGTAAAAGCTGGTTAGTCTTCTGCATATCAATCACAAGACTGAATCTGTTTGTTATATTGTTCATCATTTATCCATCACACCCAATGGTGCATAGGGAAGCAACTTTTTGTTGCTGTAAAAACATGTTTTTTGCAGGGCAGGTTGTTAGCCCCGCACCCCCGCCCAAACATGAAGGACCAGTGGACCATTCTTGGTCCTTACGTTTACAGCGCTTGGCATTCCCTAAAGGTCACCCATTTAAGTATTCTGATGTTACTTAACTTCGGTGATCGGACGGGAACCGGTGAATTCAACACGATATAGGCGTAGACTGTTACGTTGTACAGGTGTAAGTTTTGTCGAACTCATCCTGAAACTTTGGTCCGAATCCATCATTGGTTTTCCGCTTCTAACATTTCCATCAATGATCTTCTAAAAATTTAGATTAGATCGAAATCTGATATACGCCGTAACTTCGACATTTTCACCTTTGAAGAATTGTTTCACCATTTTCTAAATATCGCAATTACTTTACATAAACTCACCCTAAAAACATTTATCCCTAAATGCAAAATACTGTTCAACAATATTCTTATGCACATCAGCATTTACTTGGACTATTCATTCGATTATATGCTCACGTATTCTGTTTTGGAGAATCTTCTCTAGTACGTCCTACCTCCAAAATCTAATCCTTCACATTTATACATTCGACATGATGTAATGGTTAACAAGCTCGCTTCGCTAGTACAGTTACGACTGAGTAGTGATTTTGATTTTTCGGGGTGCTCCATAATTTCGCCCTTGTGTCACATCTAAGCTACGCTTAGACAATCATCTGACATATTCAAATAAACATAAAATCAATTTTCAACGGTTCTGATCGTTGACAAAATCTAAATCTGTAGATTAAATAATGGTTTTATTTGGAAAATTCTTTAAGGTTTTTCTGATCAACGAATACTTAAAAGGGTGAGATATTATAACGGGCGAAGCTTTGTGAAAATTGCAAAGATAAAGATGACAGAGCAAATGTTTAAAAAGTTGTTAATTACAATAAATATTTTATCACGATTAAATTTGTAAAAATAATGTAGAACTTAAATATTTTTTATATTTAAACTTTCGTTTTATAATTCTAGAGGCTAATATACACTAATGTATATTAGATATCTATCGTAGAGGATTATTTAAAATAAAACCCTTCCGAAGATAAGTACGTCTCATCTTTTGACAATATTTGACCCAAAATCAATGGTTTGTTCCAATTTAAATATACACTTTCTATAGATCTTTTTTTATTTGATATTTTTGTCAAAAAATTGCATTTAGTTTTGAAGTTTGAGTTTTGTTTAACGGCATATCAACATCTGTGGGTTATTTAATGCCAAAAAGGCAGGGTTTTAAGGTATTGTTTTTAATGTTCGATTATAGTGAGAAATTTGATTTAGTCAGATTTTAATGAAATATTCAATTTTATTTATTTTTCTTAATTTTAGGAAACTGAATATGGCTTTTATTTTTGTATTTTTATAGCTGGTAATTTTTTCCTTCAAAAATATATTAAGGTAATTTCCTGTCAAAAAGGTAATTTTTTTTTATAAAAGTCTATATTTATGTATATATAAAAGTGTATTTTTATATTTTCATAGTGTTTTCACCTCAGTTTGGAGGTTAACTATTTGCCTATAGCTGGGACCGTAACAGGTGCTACCACTCCGGGTAAGGGTGGACCTGGAAACAATAGCAATTAAGAGATGGTTCCATGCTCCTCACAACCTCTCAATCAGAGGCCTTGCTGCCGGATGCAGTTAACCGTCATGCCCAGGACCATTGCATTCAGTATCATTTTCGTAATATTTTTTGAGAGCTTTGTTTGTTAAAATTAATTGTACTCTCGTAACAAACATGGATGAGAGGCCGAAAACTGAAACTGAAAAATCTATGTTACTATATAACCAAATGAATTCTAATACTATTGTTTCGTAAGCCGGTCCTGGGTATGACTGTAAACTGCATCCGGCAGCAAGGCCTCTGATTGGCAGGTTGTGAGGAGCATGGAACCACCTCTCAGTTGCTGTTGTTCCCAGGACCACCATGACCCAGAGTGGTAGCACCTGTTAGGGTCCCAGCTATGGGTAAATAGTTAAGCCCCAAACCGGAATCAAAATGCTATGAAAGTATTTACCAACAAAACTATTTTGAATGAAAAATTTTACCGTATGAGCCTGTTTCTAGGGAATAACTGTGATTTAAAATAAAAATGTTTCCGGCCTTAAATGACCCTTTAGATGTTGATAGGCCGTTAAACATGAACAAGCAAACTTCTTAAGCCGCCCCCCCACCGAGAAATACTTCTGAGTCTTGATCATGTGATGATAGATTTTCAAATCTACTGTCAAGTGCTCAAGACATAAGCGTTCATATTTACTCCGGATACTGAAGCTCATGTTTACAACGTGTCAATGAAATTCTCTAACAATATCTTATGAAATAACTTGAATTAGAATCAGTTAAGTTCCAATAGACCAAAGCCAAAAAATGATTGATAATGACAGTTTTATAGCTTTTGTGTAAAGATAAATTTTCCAGGGTCTCTCATCCACTTAAAACGCACTTTTATCGCTTATTTTTATTGTCAGTAGCTACAACAATCATATTGTTTGCATATAATAAATATAGAACCGGAAAAATTAGACTTTTTTATCCTTCCATGACCAAAATAAATCTTTATTCATGTCTATCAAGAAATAAGACTGATATATAAAGTAGCTGGGCATATGTTTTATTCTAATATCCCCCATAATCAAGAGCCACTCAAGGCAGAGGCTTACTATATGGTGTATTATGAGCGTAAGAAAAAGCAAGAAGTGCAGTTCATTGGTTATTACAGGAAAAATAGCAGTTAAGAGGTCAAGGTTGTAGTGACTGAAATAAAAAAAAAAAACACATCCTGACAGAAGTTTGTTTCACCAACCAAATGTTTGTGGAAAAAATCTGCGGGAATGGCACTTTCTTCTTAATAATGAAATCTGAACAGAATGGGAGTGATTCATCCCCGTGTGCATGGCTTGGCATGGCTTGGCATGGCGGGTCCCACTTGCTAAGTTCAGGCGGTGGGGCGAGGAAGAACTGTAGCTCATCAAAGGACATGCCACGGAAATATTAAGAAAAGTAGCGACAAGTTCATTACCTGTGGGAAAGAGATTGTAGGTTAGAAAATAATTCACCACTCACAAGTCCACGTAAACACTTTTGAACAGGTAAGTAGTCCATTCTCTTTCCTCGTTACATGTCCCGAAAATTCATGTCTCTTTCTGATTTATAAGATTGCTGGTAATTCTTATAAAGATTAATGATACTATTACTACTAATAATAATAATAATTAAACGGTACCACGGGTTGGACTCCAATTTTGTGAATGAACTTGAGTAGACGGTTCTCGTTGAGGAGTCATCGATGGTCGAGCTAGTTCGAAAGCACAAGTCATTGTGACCAAGGCTTTGAACGTCCTGAGCTTGTTCAGACCATTGTTCATATCAGCCATTAATGATCTAGCAAAACCTAATTTCACGGATGGAACGGAAGGCTAAAACGAAAAGGAATGACAAATGTACTTTGGTCTCAGAGAGACATTTTCATAGTGTGACATTGTACACAAATATATATGCATGTATTTAACGTTTATTAAAGAAAATTGGTTATAAACAAACGACAATTTGAAATGATTTGTTTGAACATTATTTTTGATCGATAAAGATAGGGTTTTATATATAATATAGAGATTTTTCTCTGTTTAAGACTCCAGATTATCAATTTTCAGATCTACTATGTCCCATGCAAGGACATATTCTGCTAATTAGAAATGGTGAGTTTTGGATTTTCCCAAATTTAGTACTGCTATCCGAAGATAGTTTCTTCCTGTATCTAAGAAGATATATTTACAAAGAGAAACGGAGCCATGGAGATTTAAGCGACTGCGGGAGACAGATGTAGAGTCAGCCCGGACCGAAGCATACGAGCGACTGTTTTGTTTGGCTGTTGTAAACCGAATAACGGACTGCCGCTTTCGTCACTGTATGGAATGAGGTAACTAAGCGACCGTCTCATGACCACGTGACTTAACTGGACCAACGAGAGAAAATGTCCTTATGTATTTGTTGTGATGTTGTGGTGAAACATCGCCGCAAAGTTTTAGTGACCAGTTTGGTCGGCAGTAAGACACGGAACACAGGAGGTAGGTTCAAAACAGTGTATTATTATAACAAGAACAATATATACAAAGGCAGTGTTAGCAATAAGTAAATAGGAATAAGTAAGTCCAGACAGTACAGTTATTGTCAGACTAGTAGCTGGCTTTAACTGCGTAGTAGCTGTCGTACTAACTGGCGTAACCTGCGGTATTTAATTCCCTCCCACTTAAGACAAAATGTGGCACAAAACGTTTTTAATGTGAATAATCCGGGTAATATAGCCCGGGCAAAAATTTCCCCAAACCTGACTCTACCCTTCGGCGGAGCCTCGACTGGGTTGTTACTCTCCGCATAAAGGCATAGAGCTCAACAATGCTCAAGGCAACCAAATGTCGTCAACTGCCTCTCCCCAGAAGTCACGCAGGTAACTATATATATAACAAGAGGAAGAGTCCATTCCTCGTAGGAGAGCACCATAACAGTATCCCGACAATACTAGTCACGTTCTTTGATTCTGATTCTCTGTTTCGAGGTTAAAAGATCTCAAGAATTTGGTTTCTATTAGTTGATAAAGTTCTTCGCGATTCTGTAGCCCCAATCCACACGAAATTAATCGCTTTACCTCTGCTCTATCTAAATTAGCCATGGTTCTGTCTTCCCTTGGGAAATTACTGAAATACTAACGTAATTTTATTAAATATTGATGATCTGAACCAATATTTATAAATTTGGGAATCAGACTATTTAAAATTCTACTCTTCGTGATGTGCGTTGTGGTGAAGTGGTTATCGACTCGGAACGAGAAATCGGGGAACCGAGTTCGAATTCCAGTTATACTAGATAGAACAATGATAAATCTGTCGCTAGTTTGCTACGATTGTGGATAGAGTTTGGTTATTTGAAGTAATCAGATATTTGAAGCAAATATTCTTCCCGTATCGTCTTCCTTAAGTAGGTTCGACCTACTTAATATATGTCAGAAATAATTGTGATCAGAACCGGTACAAAATGAAAACAGAAAAGTCAAATTTGTAACTTGATAAAAAAATTTTGAAAACTTGTTGTTTCATCTTACACAGTATCTCGAATTCCAGTTGTACTAGATAGAACAATGATAAATCTGTCGTTAGTTTGCTACGATTGTTGATAGCGTTTGGTTAGTAGTTGCATCTTTGCTACTGATACCAAAAACCAATACTCATGATCAATAAAGGTCAGAATTTTCTATGGTGAGCTTTAAAATTAGGTAGTCTCTCATTCTTTTGAACATTAACTCTATACAATTTTACTTTTTGTATCTCCTTATATGATTTAGCTATGGTTCTATCTTGCTTCGGAAAATTACTGAAAAACTAAAGTAATTTTATCAGATATTGATGATCTAAACCGATATTCCTAAATTTAGGAATCAGACTTTTTTAAAAATTCTACTCTTTGTAATGTGCGTTGTGGTGCAGTGGTTATCGACTCGGAACGAGAAATCGAGGGACCAAGTTCGAATTCCAGTTGAATTCCTCGCATTCACTTACGCAAAGATACTCTTAGGAAAGGTATTAATCCGTCTCTTACCTCTAGTTATGGGTTAAATAACAGTATATATTGGATTATATAGCCTTGGCTGGCAACCAGTCTACCGCAGAAAGTAGTGGCAATCTAATGCGGGATAATCTTCTGCCCAGTTAGTCATGTCTCTTTCGAGACATGATCGCCCAAGCGTGTATCACGTATGGCACTTAATAGACTGACTGACTCTCTTGTGTTGCAGAAAACCCTTAAGAATTTTTGCAGTAGATAATCAATACCTTTCAGGAAACGATCGATATTTTCTCCTGATTGATTTTATTAGTTATCTCCAGTTTTGGAAATCTCGCTTTGTTAATGGCGTTGCATCTTTGGATGTGGATATCAAACGAAGACAGCTGTTACGTAATATCATCAAAACTTAAACATAAACTTAAGTAGGCAAGAATTTATTAAACTATTTAAATATTTCTAAAAACGTTTTTCACTTTAGAAATTATCATTCAATCAGTGATATTTCTTTTCTATCTCCTCAGCCAGTTCGCCAACAATACTTCCTTCCTTGTAAGGAGAAGAGACGAACTAAATCTGCTCTTGATATTTTGTGTCGATAGAGAGATAGATGCCAACTTGGCAATCTTTGAACTTTAAAGCTGAAAAGACGGCTTGATATTGTGAAGGCACTTGATGCCTGTTTTGTATCTTCGATACAAGGCAGTAAAGGTCAATTTTCGTTTCACGGAAACTAAAGAACCTAGCCTCGCAAATAGTTGTAATCAATGAAATCCACATCTTGCTTAAAATCGATAGTGTAATTGAATGTTTTTCATCGATGTCATTATCTGCCATCGGCTTTTTATCAAAAGCTTCACTACGGCTAATCTACAGTTAACACAGTAATTTAAAAACCAAATGGTTCTGCGTTCTGTCTTTATTGGATTAAGGCACCCCGACATGGTGTAGGCAAGGTCGTCTTGTTACAATTACGACTGGCTAGTGAGTTTCATTTTCACTGAGTGCTCAACCTTTTCGGTCTTGTGTCACACCTAAGCTACGCTTAGAAAATCATTGTGAAATGATGCAATCATTAGCAAGCTTGTTTTGCTTGAACAGTTATGAATGAGTGTTGAGTTAGCTCGTCAATGGGTGCATCATACTTACGACGTTGTGTTGCATCTAAGCTACGTTTAAAAAAGCACCATTCTACTGGTGTGTTTGGTTGGGGAGGCATGTGTGTGTGCGCGCGCAAATATACATTTATGCGTGCATACATGTGCGTTTGGTATTTCGGGATACCTTAATACACACCTGTCGGGGCTGAAAATGTTCTCTATCCGACCAAGAAAGGATTTCCCACCCACGTTCTGATGTTTGCCTATTTGATGAAATTTGGAGAAGTGAATCGAGTCAAGAACTTTTCATCCTTCTATCGTATAAAATGTTCGTACATATATGAAGACATGTATTTGCATGAACAAATTTAAAGTGCTGCCGTCACGATCTGAAGTGGGATATGCGTCAACGCTCATTTCTGGCTGATCAACATAAATATTAAAGCTAATGAATAAAATATTTTTCGAATCTCTTCTTAGTTGAAGAATTCATGGAGAGTATGTGTGTACAAATACACATTCATGTGTGCATGCATAGACATTTTGCATTTGGGATTTGGGATTTTCTTATAACACACTCGTCAGGGCTGAAAAATTAATCAAAACCTGCATTACCTTCCTTTCTTTTACCTTCGGTCAGTTTTAGACCCAGTAGAGTGACAGGGTGTAATCGATTTCTATTCTTTCCTCTGATTAGGCTATTTGCAGTGGTGTGCAATAATATGAATCTATTTTCGGGGTGTACGATGAAATTTGTTTGGCCTTTAAAAATGTTGTTGCATCAAATTTTTTATCACTCCAAGATACTATTATCTCGACTGTAGATTACAGCCATTGTCTTCCATGGACGTTACTCCAAGGAAGCGTACAAAAATCGTATCGCTGCGTGAACACACTGTCAAGCCTTACAGTGAGATGGCGAATATTGAGACAACGTA
This sequence comes from Ascarosepion bandense, assembly GCA_037127315.1. Taxonomy (NCBI): domain Eukaryota; kingdom Metazoa; phylum Mollusca; class Cephalopoda; order Sepiida; family Sepiidae; genus Ascarosepion; species Ascarosepion bandense. The sequence goes on along the minus strand of JBBBDQ010001003.1, from coordinate 1,152,125 downwards.
TACGTATTCAGAAAAAGTGTGCAAGTTCCTAGGGAAATATTCGTTTTGCTTAAATTAATTTGCTCAGGGTTGTAGAATCAAAGTGTATTATCTGACTCCGTGTAAATAAACTACATTTTATCTCTTACTTGTGTCTCTGTCTACGGACAGAACGCAGACCGAGAATATTATTGAGATATTCCATTCTGGGGAACAAATCCCCACGGCAGTACCTCCTTCATTGAATTAAACAGGGAGGATCGGTAGTAATACCGATGACAGCGCAAATGACTGTTTCGCGGTCCATCCTCTTTGGGGACCTGTCCCTACTGCGCACTTTCGGGTTCCCCACATTGAATTGACCCGTGTCACATCTTTCAAACCTGGAACAACCAGTAAATACAGTCTACCATCGGCCGCATAATCTGCATTTTATCTCTCAATTGTGTTTCTGTTTTCGAACAAACCCCAGCAAATAAATGAAGGATGCCTTGTCCAATTCTACCGCAGCATCTACTACTTTTCACCAGTGAAGATCAGTCGAATATCGACGCTAGAGTTTCATTTATTGCGGGGAGTGGGCAATTTGAGGCCTGGTTTCATATGCACACGCTTTGGCTCCCCACTACTATGTTAGACGAAGTGAATGTTTCTTGCTTTCTGACAGTTAAGAGTTGACTATTGATAGCAGCCTTGTTACTGCTAATTGCAATTTTGTGACAGTATCTTCCCTCATTGTACCGAATAGAGAGACGGTGGGGTTTTTATAATAATTTTGTGTCTAATGAGGAATGACAAATTTTGGTCCTTGACTGTTATGCTGCCCTATCCATATAAATGAACTCTTCCTCCGTTAATAAGTATTAACATGCGCGATTTCCGAGGCAGTTGAGAGGCCGTCAGAAGACAGTTGAGACGCAGCGTGACTATACTCTTCGGACTTACACTTCTATTTGCTGATTGCTAACACTCTTACTTGTATATATGTTCTGTTATTCTAATGCACTGTTTGAACCGACCTACTTGCTTCCTTGTCTTTCTTCCTGGTCCAAACAGGTCACAACAAATTGACGACGAAAATTTCGCCACAACATTGACACACTTGAATGCGAACAGGTGACCAAACGAAAGCGCCAATGTGTCACCTTCTACCACCTTGGGGTAGACGTTGTGTAAATAATTGATCTGCTTCCTGCTTGAATCAGTGGGTGTATTTCCCACTAGCGTTAATATCCGGTGCTCGAAATCAAATGAAAGAAGGAAGGTTGAGTTGCAAGGCAGAATTTTCTAGTTGTAATTTTGGCAACACGGTCATCTCTTACATACCTCTGCCATTTCTATCTTTATTTTAAAAAATACCTTAATGTTTGGTAATGGTTAACGAGCTAGTTCGTTTGACTAGTGCAACATTGTAATGATTTCGATCTTTATTGTTTGCCCCATACTTCTAAGAAATAAGAGGTATATCTCGGCGTAGGGTAATGGTTTACGAGCTAGTTTGGTTGACTACTGGTACATAGTAGAGAATACGATATTCATTGTGTACCCTATACATGCAAGTCAGTCAGTTAAGTGCCATACGTGAAACACGGTTGGGTGATCATGTCTCGAAAGAGACATGACTGACTGGGCAGAAGATTATCCCGCATTAGGTTGCCATTGATTTCTGCGGTAGACTGGTTGCCATACAAGGCTATAGAACCCAATCTGTCCTGTTATTTAACCCATAACTGGAAGGAAGAGACGGATTAATATCTTTCCGAAGGGTATTCGCGCGTAAGTGAATGCAATGAATTCAGCTGGAATTCGAACTCGGCTCCCCGATTTCTCGTTCCGAGCCAATACCCACTACACCACAACGCACATCCATGCAAGTACTGTTCCAAATTAATAAAAGCTTAATAAATAACATGTGTATCTCAGGATATGGAAATGATTAACGTGCTAGACTGATTGACAACTGACACATAGTAGTAAATATGATATTGTATGTCTTATACTAGCAACTCGGTCAGTTAAGTGCCATGCGTGATACATGCTTTGGGCGATCATGTCTCGAAAGAGACATGACTGGCTGGGCAGAAGATTATCCCGCAGTAAGTTGTCATTGCTTTCTGTGGTAGACTGGTTTCCAGCCAAGGCTATAGAACCCATTCTGTCCTATTATTTGACTCATAGCTAGAGGGGGAAGAGATGTATTATATTATTAACTAGTAATAAGTGGGGGATCATTTTAATACTTCATAACAATATAAAACTGATCCCCAAATTTATACCCAATAGAAACCTTAATCATGTTTTCAACTATTATATTCGGTCAGTCAGTTAAGTGCCATGCGTGATACACGCTTTGGGCGATCATGTCTCGAAATTGACATGACTGACTGGGCAGAAGATTATCCCGCAGTAAGTTGTCATTGTTTTCTGTGGTAGACTGGTTGCCAGCCAAGGCTATAGAACCCAATCTGTCTTGTTATTTAACCCATAACTGGAGGAAAGAGACGGATTAATAACTTTTCCAAGGGTATTTGCGAGTTAGTGAATGAAAGGAATTCAACTGGAATTCGAACTCGGCACCCCGGTTTGTCGTTCCGAGTCGATATTAACTGCACCACAACGCACATCTACTGTTCCAAATTAATACAAGTGCGATATTCATTGTATACCTCATACTCGTAAGCACTGTTCTACACTCCTAATTTAATAAATATCGTGTATATCTAGGCGTAGAGTAATGGTGAACGAGCTAGTCTGGTTGACTATTGCTACATAGTAGCGAATACAATCCTCATAGCGTGCCCCATATTTGCAAGCTCTGTTCCATAATGCAAACTTAATAAATAATACGTTTATCTCCGCGTAGAGTAATGGTTAATGAGCTAGTCTACTTGATTATTTCTACAGAACTGGGCAATCGATCTTCAACAAGTGCCCGATACATTGGTCTTGTTTCAAAATAATCGAAACTTATTAATTAACATTGGCACTTCAACATTGTGGTAATGGTTAACGAGCTAGTCTAGCTTGACATGAGTTCGATCTTTAATGTTTTCTCCATACTTGTGCCAAACTTATCTAATGTTAGTGATTGACATCTTTATAACCGGAAATAAATTATATCTCTGTGGAAGTTTTTAATGTCTGTGAATTAATTTATTTATTTTCATGCAGTCAAACTTTCTCTAAATGAATTGAAGGTTCGTGTACTAAACAATTTCTAAATTCATTGAATATTGCAAGGGAAAAATTTCAAATTTGCCTGTCAGTGTTAATTACTCAAAATTCTTAAATAAATACAGGTTGACAGCAGAAAGAATGGTAAATGATATTCCAGACAGACAAATTCCGCTTCAAGAGAAATCCAACATATTAGATCAATAATTATCATGTCTCGGTGCCAATGTCTATCTAGACATGTTATATAAAGTGTAGCTATTTAAAACAAAAATATTTTCTTAGGTAGAGAATCTGAACCCCTTCTGAATAAATAATTTCCATCTGTTTGGATTTAATTAGAAACTAAAACAAAGACGTTTCCTCTTATAATTATTTGTAGGCGAAATATTTTCTTTGTTTAATAACCTAAAACTTCCCTTTGTTATTCGGATTCATTGTGATTTAGCGTAGACTGTTAAGATTAATATTTTAATATCGCTGATGTGAACAATGAACGTAAGGAACAGACTAACGTCTTTATCATAAGTAAAATAATTTATCTTGATTGCTATCCACCGAACACTATCAACATCTATCTATATATCTATCTATCAATTTTTATTAGTGTTTTTATAAGCATCTGTTTATATAGACAGACAAGCATCTACTTATATAGACAGACAGAATTCATCAATTTATATAGACAGTCTGATAAACATCTATTTATATATAGAGAAGAACGTCAGGATTTCAAAAATAATTTTTGAGTTTTATTTTGATAGATCTAAAAGCAAATCTTGTGCATATTTTTTCTCTAGAAACACGGGTATCAGAATTTTTGCATTATTTTAATCTTTTAAAATAATTTCTCTCTATTCAAAGCAATAAAGCCACTAAGACGGGGTTACTGGTTATGAAAGAATATCACAAAAATATTAGTAAAGAGTCAGTCAGTTAAGTGCCATACGTGAAACACGCTTGGGCGATCATAAGTCCAAAGAGACATGACTGACTGAACAGAAAATTATTCCGCAGTAGGTTGCCATTGCTTTCTGCGGTAGACTGGTTGCCAGCCAAGGCTATAGAAACCAATCTGTCCTGTTATTTGACTCATAGCTAGAAAGGGAAGATATGTATTATATTATTATATAGTAATAAGTGGGGGATCAGTTTATTATTTCATAACAATATAAAATTGATCCCCCACTTTATGCCCAGTAGAGGCCTTAATCATATGATCAACTATTATATTCAGTCAGTCAGTTAAGTGCCATACGTGAAACAAGCTTGGGCGATCATGTCTCGAAAGAGACATGACTGACTGGACAGAAAATTATTCCACAGTAGGTTACCATTGCTATCTGCGGTAGACTGGTTGCCAACCAAGGCTATAGAACCCAATCTGTATAATTATTTAACCCATAACCCGGAGGGAATAGACGTATTAATACCTTTCCCAAGAGTATTTGCGCGTAAGTGAATGCAATGAATTCAACTGGAATTTGAACTCAGCTCCCCGATTTCTCGTTCTGAGCCGCTATCCACTGCACCACAACGCACATTCACTCGGATACAAAAAGAACAGGATTTTAAGATGACTAGATAAAACGATTGATGGTGCATTGAAATTGCTGAGAATTAACGTTGAGTGGAAATCTATAATCTGGAAAAGAGTTACAAAAGAGAGAAATCTGACCGCAGAAATTGTTATCTTGGAACTTACAGTCATAATTTCAAACGTAAAATGATAAGACCATGGCGCTAATCTAGCAGTACGCATAAATTCCTAAAGTCTAGGTACCAAAGAGGAAAACTCATCAGAACAATTACTACGATAATATTTATAGAAAAGACACAGGGAAGCTACCTTATGGCGGTGGGAAATAAACCGAGATGATAGGTTCGTACCATGAATATTGCAGATTTTGTTTTGTATTTTATTAATAATCTAAACTTATTTATAAATGGAACTTTGTCTCTGTGTGTGTCCGTTACCTATAGACTCCGAAACGGCTGAACCGGTTTTCTTGAAAATTTACACAGTTGTACTATAAGCGTTTGCGAGTGTTCTTAGCTAGGTTTTGTGTCGAGGTACCCCCGAAAAATATCGAAAATCGATAATCGAAAAAATCGGGTTATAGAAGGAGTGGTACGATTTTAATCAAATTTGATACACTCATAGACAAAGACATAAGAAACAATATTCAGAAGTTTCAAGATTGCAGTTCTTACAATCGTGCAGAAAATCGATAATATATATATATATATATATATATATATATATATATATATATATATATATATAAAAGGCAAGATGTTTGTGTGTGTGTGTGTGTCTGTTTATCTGTCTGTAAGTCCTTTATACAAATCCACAATTTTTATCCGATTCTCACCAAACTTCACACAAATATTCTTTAGGCTTAGTCTGAGCTCCAGTACCAAGGATTAATGTTAAAGCTTTCATTATACACGAGCAACGTCGGGTTATACTGCTAGTTTTGAAATAAATAGGAAAAGCAGAAGGCTACATCTGACAGAAATATTCAATACGTGAAGGATTGGAAGACTTATAAATGTGTAAAAAACATTACGGGAAAAAATGAAAAACATCTGAAAAAAAATGTTAAAAAAGTGAGATACTTTGGTCCCAATCACATAACAGATAGACGCTGAAAGAAATGTTTTATCCTGTTTGCTATGCAGTAGGTAAAAAAAAAAAAATCTTGTTCTTCTCAATACCCTTCTGGTAGGCATTTCTAAAGAATTAAAAAATGGAACTATTTGGTAGATGTCTCTGTCTTTTTTTCGACTCCATTCAAATCCGGCCTCAGAGACGCCTTCGCTCACAAGATACGGATTTCCAGGGAATAAACACGTTAATTGAAATTATTTGTTAACCAGTTTTTCTCGGCTCTACGCTCAAAATCCCGTCTGAATTTCGCGGTCAAACGAGACTTTATTGACTCAATTGTAATACTGACGATCACTGAAATGTTATTTACAAAGTTTGGCATCGTTCATCACACGGCCAAATAAAAGGAATAACGGACAGTGAGTGTTAGATGGATGTTCTCAGTTGTAAGGGCTTGCGCAGAATGGTTAGCTATTGAAGAAACGGCTTTCCCCTGGGCTGGGATAATAACCTCTTCTGGTAAAGGTTAAAAATATACATTTCAGTCACATAGCAATCAACTGTCATAAATTCGAGAAAAAATAAAGTTAAGAAAGAATAAAGGAAAAAAAAGAAATATTAAAGGAATGAAAATGAAATTGAAATAAGGAAGGAAGGAAGTAAAAAGAATGTGAAATGAAGAAGAAATGAGAAAGAAACAAAAGAAAAACTGAGAAAATAAAAAGGAAATAAAAAGAAAAACGAAAAATAAAAAACTAAAACATAAAAAAGAAAGAAAAAGTAAATGAGGAAGAAATAAAAAAGAAAATGGAATAAAAGAAAAACATAAAAAATAGAATAGAAAAAGAAAGAAAAACGACATACACGTTAAATGCAGCGATAGAAAGGACGGAAGACGGTATTAAAAAGAATGAAAGATAAAAAAAGACAAAGAAAGAAAGAAAGAAAGAAAGAAAGAAAGAAAGAAAGAGCAAAAATTAAAAAACTACTAACGACTAAATGCTTTACTAATCACATCCAGACATTTGTATATAAAAATAAAAAAAACAACTAATAATTAGCAAAAATAATTTATTCTTTTTCTATAGATGGAAATTGTTGTTGCTCTTACCTAATCTTTTATTTATTTGATAAAAGCGATAAGTCATTTGTTTTCTTCTGAAATGATGATAATTTCAAGGTGAAAAAAATGTGCCCTCCTATTAAAGGAATTTAAGATGTTTGTCAGACACACATCATAACACGTATCATTGTGATTTGCAGTTATTATCACTACTGTTGCAAATAACTACTCGAGATGTACCAGTTTAACAATACCAAAAAAAAAGAAAAAAATGCAGAATATAGACGCCAATATATGATCTCAATACATTAATTCGTAACATTTCTCATATATCAAAGTTGTTATTACTTAATAGACTAACGCACTCTTTTTTACTATTTCTTTTTCTCTTTTTCTTGCATTCTTACTTGCTTTCATTTTCTCTTTCGCTTTCTTTCTTGTGTCCGAGATATAAAGAAATACCTTAATATACGAGTTTAATTCGTTTCAAGACCAAGTTCGTAACTCAAAAACTCTTATCTCAAAACAATTTTCTCAATTGAAATAAATGGGAATATTTTCAGTGCAAAATAACGACTAAAAGACACGATACAATAGTGATACTTCCAGACCGAGGACAGTACGTATACTGCGAGTGGAAACAAACTCGAGGATGCTTAACTGAAACTCGCTCGTCTCCCAAAGTTCAGTCCATATCTCAAAGTAAAACATCCGCCGAACTTTGGCTCGAATTTCAAACACGTATATCGATACGCTCGTATCTGACACCATAAGTATATATATATATATATATATATATATATATATATATATATATATATATAATTAAATTTCTATATTTCGAGATTTCTAACTCGTCATCAGGCAATGTTAGATTTAACGTTTCCTGATGATGAGGTAGAAATCTCGGAACAAAAATTTGCGTAATTTTATTTAAAAAGAAAATTTAATTAATTATATTATGTTCTACATAATTAATTGTATACAGCGCTTTTATAAATAAAAATGCCGGGGAAGTAGGAATTGTAAAACTAGTGGTATTCTTCACCTGTTTATATATATATATATATATATATATATATATATATATATAAACATAACAGAAAATAAATGTCTATTATGTTTAATCATAAGCCGTATTTTGGCTTGAATTTCAGGTTAAAATAAAGACAAAAATTAAAAAGTGCGTCATAAAAAATATCTAAATGATGTACAATTTTTGTCTTTATTTTACCTAAAATTAAGACAAATAACAATGTTTAGAACGACTCATAATTAAACATAATAGACATTCATTTTCTGTTACGTTTAACAATATATGTTTAGATAATTATCTGTGGTCTGGATACTCTCTATCTCTCTCTCTCTCTCTCTCTCTCTCTCTCTCTCTCTCTCTCTCTCTCTCTCTCTCTCTCTCTCTCTCTCTCTCTATCTCTCTCTGTCTCTCTGTCTCTCCCTCTCTCTGTCTCTGTCTCTGTCTCTCTCTCTCTCTCTCTCTCTCTCTCTCTCTCTCTATCTATCTATCTATATATATATATATATATATATATATATATATATATAAGATTATAATAATAGTAATAACAATGCCCACTCCTATTCAAAGATAGCCGTCTACCATAGCGGTTAGCTAATCCACCTTACAGACCATTGCTCAGACACACTTGTGTTTGTTCAACATACACAAAGCCCACCTGTGGTTTATATTGCAACAATGCTGAGCAGACCTTAGTTACAGTTTTTGGGAGAGAGCTCGTTAACCGGTCTAAACAAGAACAATCTGAACAACAGCCTAAACTAGTCCAGGACGCTCAAAACCCCAGTTAGAATATATATATATTACCCTGAAGGACCGTAGGGTGAAACCTAGGTTGGTTTATTGGCTCGTGCTTAGTTTTTCTGTATATATATATTCTGTATATATATATATATATATATATATATATATATATGTGTGTGTGTGTGTGTGTGTGTGTGTGTGTGTGTGTGAGAATAAAATAAGACATTATTTCATGGTAAATCGGAAGCGCAGGCCTATTTCAGGCGAACCATCATCAGCTTCCGTCTTTAAAATCTTCTGTACAATAAAGACGGAAGGTGATGATGGTTCGCCTGAAATAGGCCCACACTTCCGATTTACCGTGAAATAACGTGTCTGCCTAATTTTTCTCTTATATTTGCTCTATATGTATTTATATACATATATATTTAGAGATCTCTTAAAGAGTTATTCTACCACTTTAAGTGTAGGATACTTCTTTGGATTCTTCTATATTACACCGCATGCTTATATATATCATTGCAATTACTGGAGAGTTTGTGAGTGTTACATTTTTCCTTTTATTTCACTCTTGTGGAATTATATGCATACAACACCCTAAAATTTTAATATTTTTTTTTGTCATTAAAGTTTGTCCTTTGTTTTGGCCCCTTTATAATTAAGCCGACGAAGCCCTTGATAAGTGTTGGCAGAAAGGTTCCTCGGGTTTGGCATAATTATGACGTCTACTTTATTTAAGGCTATAAGTGTTTTCTGTGAGTACAAATCATTATAGATAGATAGATAGATAGATAGATAGATAGATAGATAGATAGATAGATAGATAGATAGATAGATAATGAACGGGCTTAGATAGATAGATAGATAGATAGATAGATAGATAGATAGATAGATAGATAGATAGATAGATATTAACATACTGGGATAGATAGATAGATAGATAGATAGATAGATAGATAGATAGATAGATAGATAGATAGATAGATATTAACATACTGAGATAGATAGATAGATAGATAGATAGATAGATAGATAGATAGATAGATAGATAGATAGATAGATATTAACATACTGGGATAGATAGATAGATAGATAGATAGATAGATAGATAGATAGATAGATAGATAGATAGATAGATATTAACATACTGAGATAGATATGAATGAACTGAGATAGATAGATAGATAGATAGATAGATAGATAGATAGATAGATAGATAGATATTAACATACTGAGATAGATAGATATGAACAGACTGAGATAGATAGATAGATAGATAGATAGATAGATAGATAGATAGATAGATATGAACAGACTGAGATAGATAGATAGATAGATAGATAGATAGATAGATAGATAGATAGATACTGGGATGGATAGATAGATAGATAGATAGATAGATAGATAGATAGATAGATAGATAGATAGATAGATAGATATTAACATACTGGGATAGATAGATAGATAGATAGATAGATAGATAGATAGATAGATAGATAGATAGATATTAACATACTGGGATAGATAGATAGATAGATAGATAGATAGATAGATAGATAGATAGATAGATAGATAGATATTAACATACTGGGATAGATAGATAGATAGATAGATAGATAGAATAGATAGATAGATAGATAGATAGATAGATAGATAGATAGATAGATATTAACATACTGAGATAGATAGATATGAACAGACTGAGATAGATAGATAGATAGATAGATAGATAGATAGATAGATAGATAGATAGATAGATAGATAGATATGAACAGACTGAGATAGATAGATAGATAGATAGATAGATAGATAGATAGATAGATAGATAGATAGATAGATATTAACATACTGGGAGAGATAGATAGATAGATAGATAGATAGATAGATAGATAGATAGATAGATATTAACATACTGGGATAGATAGATAGATAGATAGATAGATAGATAGATAGATAGATAGATATTAACATACTGGGATAGATAGATAGATAGATAGATAGATAGATAGATAGATAGATAGATAGATAGATAGATAGATATTAACATACTGGGATAGATAGATAGATAGATAGATAGATAGATAGATAGATATTAACATACTGGGATAGATAGATAGATAGATAGATAGATAGATAGATAGATAGATAGATAGATAGATATTAACATACTGGGATAGATAGATAGATAGATAGATAGATAGATAGATAGATAGATAGATAGATAGATAGATAGATAGATCACAACCATTCTTGTTCAGTTACGTTTATAGTAATTACACGCATATAACCGTTTATAATAACACAACTAAATGTCCGATGCAAATAAATTGCAGAGAAGAAAATATATTAAATAAGGCGAAAGGGACAACAGAATAAAGGCGAGCGATTTTCATTAGAGACACTAAAAAAACAAGAAGGGACATGCAAATTTCCTATCGTTTCAGTCTGAACAACGATATAGAAATAATACTATGTTGTCAAAATACATAAGTGAACATGAAATTAAATGAAATGGAATGACGAGCAGACAAATGTGATATTAAAAAACGGTGGGAAAAATCAAAAGAACTGTTATACCAAACGGTCGGCCACCTGACGAATTCCTTTTGAAAAGCATGAAAATGAACACTACAAATCACGAAATGTCTAAGCCGTAGGTTCCCAACCAGGATCCATGAACCCCTAGGGGTCCATGAAAGAATTCCAAGGGGTCCACAAGATTCTAATTCTAATGTGCTACATGTGCTGTGCACACCCTATAATTTTATCCATAGTTTTAAACTTGCTTTCTTCTACTTGTAAAATGCTTCTTTCCATTGGCAGTGAAAATCTCAATGTCATTAATAAGATGAATCAAATATCATATACAGTTGTGTCAAACGAAATAATGCTTATGTTTTTATGTTCTATCATGACATACAATCGGAATATAGTTCTTCGCTCTTTTATACATTCATCAGGTGATTGTTTGTAGAGAAATATAGAGTAAAATACTTTTTCTTTCAACATATAAAAAGTTTCATTTACTTCTGTTTAGGGATTTTTAGTATTTTTTTGTTCATACATGTGTTTCATTCATACAGGTTTTATAATTTGTTTTATTCGTACATTCGCTCGTAAGCTCAAAAATAAAGCCAGTTTTTTTTATAAAGATAGCTTTTATGTGCAATACCTACAACTATAACAACGTTAACATAACTAATTTTCATTAAGTGTTTTACTTAAATAAAGGAGGGCTGAATGAAATGTTTTTTTATTTTATATAAGCAATTTTAAAGCTTAATCAGCATAATAATGTAATGCATTTTACATTAATATATTTTTTTATAAAAAAAGTTTTTATTTTTGTTGATTTAACTTGTTCCGTTGTAGGGGCCCACAGGGGGTCCACAGGGGGGTCCACAAGTGAATAAGTGACTGGAAAAAGGGGAACGGGACAAAAAAGTTTGGGAACCACTAGTCTAAGCGAATCAAATGCCCATTTTGGAAATTACACTATGTAAAATAGACTTTTAACAGGTAAATAATCAAAACTTTTAAATGATGTGCTCATTCAAATGTTTTTAAATGTTTAAAAGTATCTTATTCTTATGTAAAGGAACAAATTCATTACTTAATTATTTGTTGCTGATTATTATACTTTTTTCTTCATTAGCTACAGATTTTACAGTGGCTTGCTACATTATATTGTTTTGGAAACAGTTTCTATCTCAGGGGAATTCGTAATAAGTAATACATACTGTTAAAAGAAAAATATATACGGAGTGTTTATTTCAAGTATGATTATCTACTATAACGTTTGAAATAATAAAATGCAGGATTAAAAATAAATACATTTATATTTTCGAAATTGTTTTGTTTAAGTTTTGGTTTGGTTCGTTTAATTTTACGGCATATCAACTTCAATAGACTATTTAATACCAACAAGATGTTTACAATAGGCTAGTATGAATAGACTGTGTATTCTTTGTAAGAAGCTAGTTTGTAGATCAGGTTCAGTGATGTTTTGCTGTAAAGAGGTTTTTGTCGAGAGTCGCATGATTTACTAGTACATAAATTTCTTCTTCAAGAATATATTACTGTTAATATTTTTTCTTCAAAAATGTGTTTTTGTTAATATATTTTCTACCATAAATATATTGCTGGTATTTTTTTTAATTTAGACATATTTTTCCTGGAAATATTTTCTTCTTCAAAAAGTATTGCTGGAATTTTTATCGTCAAAAGCTATTTTAATATTTTCAGTGTTTTGACTCCAGTCTGGGAATTTGCCCATAGCTGGGATCCTAACAAGTGTAACCACCCCGGGTCAGGGTGGACTGGGAACTATAGTGGGTTATCCGTTATAGTGAAGTGTATTTGTTTGTTGAAACAGATTAACTGAATTTGGCCTTGTTAGTAGATAGCCCACTATAAGAGGGGTATAAAACAAGAAAGTCAAATTGTGTATAGAAACAACATATATATATATATATATATATATATATATATATAAGTTTTTTTTACAACAAAAGTAATGTTTTTTTGGTTGGCACGAAGGTCGTTAAAAATGTTCATAACAGTAATTGCCAAAAAGAGTTTGTGCGTATGTGTGAGCGGCGTTGGTTTGTTAGCAGTGTCTTTGAAGTCTCCGCTCAGTGAACAGTGAAGAAGATGAGAGAGAAAGGAGAGGCAAGCATAATACTATCGTTTGACGTATGTCAAGAGACGTGTTAATTACGCGCGTATTTTCTCAACTGGCGATAGTTTTCTGTGTCGTGCTTTTATTTCGTCTTCGGGGCTCCGAACAAGCAATTTGGGAATTCACACCCAGATTTAATTATGGGCTTCCCATTGGACGATAATCAAATTTCACGTCGGCTCGCGAAAAGAGTCAGTAAAAACAATTTGACATTTATTTATTTTTAGTTTTTATCCGGAACATCTGCGTGGAGCAGATGCGCAAAGACCAGTTTTGGTGATTTTCTATCTGGACCTCTGAGAGCAAACATCAGATCCCTTGCTTTCTCGGTATCACCACATATAACTTTCGCCCCAGTAAACGGTGTTGTTGTTGTTGTTGTTGTTGTTGTTGTTGTTAGTAATAAAAATATGCGTTTTCTTCCTTCCATTTAACCGTTCTACCGGACTTTGTCCTCATTTCTGGTTTGTTATCATTAGTTTCCTCGGGACAAGATAGGGAGTTATCCAAATCCGGTCTTGATTCGGTGGAATCTGTTAATTTTATATTTTCAGAAATATATGCAGGTTTTAGTCTATCTATTGAAACAATACAATATAAGTCATTTGATCTTTTTATAGAAAAATATTTTTCATGACGACTTAATATCTGGAATAGACCTTTTGTACATAGCTTCCAACGGCTTTTGTACTTTTACATGTTTGTAAGTCTTTTGGAATGCAGGAATTAGGTATTGAATGCAAGTGTCCCCTGGATAATTTGTCCATGTCAAATTTTTGCATTTCGTCGGCTAGAAGTTTAACGTGCGAGTTTGTTATTTCACTATCCTCGCTTTTGGTGGGGTCGATTAATAATCGGGGAACTTGTGCATGACTCCCTACAGTAATGAATAATAGTTCAATTCGTTAGATGTTATCCTCATTCCCAGAAGGACAATAGGTAGAGCTGATAACCACGATTCTTTTCTGGCTATAATAGCCGTTTTTAGGGTTCTGTGTGCGAGCTCAACTAATCCATTCGCTTGCGGATGGTACGCCGTTGTTCGTAATCTGTGGAAACCTATTATTTTTTATAGTTCTGCGAATAATTCGGATTCAAATTGGCTTCCTCTGTCTGTAACGACATGAAGAGGAACCCCGAATCAGGAGATCCACATATCGACAAAAGCCATTGATATTGATTTCGCCATAATTTCTGTTATTGGGCATGCTTCTATCCACCTCGTATTTCTATCGATGCATGTCAATAAATATCGGTATGGTGAAAAATAAGAGTTTGGCTCTTTACTGGTGGGATGGGACTGACAGTATCTACATGCACTGTTTCAAAACGACTGGAAGGTAATTCAAATGGATTTACTTTACTCTTTGTGTGTTTTATTATTTTTGCATGTTGGCAATGCTGGCTTTTATTGAATGTCCATCTTCGGTCAATAGTATCTGGATTTTATTATTTTTCTTGAAGATGTTATTCCCGGATGTGAAAGATTATGCAGACTGTCAAATACCGATTTTCTGATCTTCTCTGTCACAAAATGTGATGGAAAAGGTAATGCCTTGTCACATAATATGGTTTTACTTTTATTTACTGTGTATGGTTTCAGTTGATTTTTGAATGCCTGTATTTCATTGTCAGTAGCTTGATGTTTCGTTATTTCTTGTAATTCACATACACCAACAGTGATCGCGTTGACAGGTCATGATAAACAATCAGCTGTTATATTTTCTGTGCCTCTTATATATGAAATGTCATTCACATATTAGCTGATAAAACAAATGTGACGCTGTTGTCTATTTAATTTTAGGAAAGATTGGCTTTTAAAAATACTGCAAAGTGGTTTGTGATCCGTCAGTAACATTACATTTCTGCCTTCTATTAAATGTTTAAAATGAAGTACTGCTAAATAGGCGGCTAGTATTTCTCGGTCAAAAGTGGAATATTTTTGTTGGGTTTGGGATAATTTATTTTTAAATAAACCTATGGGGATGGGTTGATTATCAATCAGTTGGTGAAGTGTTGCACCCACCACATAATTCGAACTGTCTGTTACAAGTTGTTAGTTGTTAGATTCAGATCTGAAGAAAGCCAGAACAGTTATATTTGATAAAGAGTTTTTTATATTTTCAAAAGATTCAATTTGTTCCATTGTTAAGGTTAAGGATTTTTAATTTTGGCTTAAACGTATCTTTTTCGTGAGAAGTAATATGATATTGTTGAAATTTGGCATAAGTTTCCTTTAAAATTTGGCATTCCGAGGAGTCGGCGTAGTGATTTAGAATCGTTTGGTTGAGGAAATTCACTTAATTCATTCAACTTTTTAGCACTGAGTTTGAGACCATTAGCAGAAATGTGAAATCCTAAAAAAAAAGGAACTCATTAGCACTAAATATGCATTTGGAGAGACACATTTTAAAATCATACTCACTCAGTTTTTGTAGTACTAGATCGATATGCTTGGAATGAATTTCTTCATCTTCTGGGAATATAAGGATGTCGTCGATCTATACAAAGGTATAATTAGTATCACGAAAGATATTGTCCAACCTTCTCTGACGAGTACATGATGCGTTCCGTAGTTCGAAAGATATATTGTTATATTCAAATAACCTAAAAGGGGTAGAGATGCCTGTCTTGCAGACATCCTCCGGGGGAACTGGTATCTGATGATAAGCAAACAACAGGTCTATCTTTGAAAAGAACTTCTTATTATGAAGCTTCGAAAAAAAGGAATTTATATTGGGGATCTGATATCGATCGGCTTTTGTTATGGAATGTAAATGTCTGCAATCACCAAAAGGTCAACATGCGCCGTCTGACTGGTACCATGTGTAAAGCTGGACTTTATTCGAAGGGAAATTATTCTTGCCTTTAGGAGTTTCTTGAATTTCTCGTTCACAATTTCACATTTCTGAGCTGACAATTGTCTGGCTCTGGAGAAGGTAGGAGGATTTCTACCAGTTTCTATTCTCTGGTATATCTTTGGTTTTGTTGCGATGAGGAGAAATTAAGTTTGGATATTTCTCCAGAATTGTTCGTACCGTTTTGTTAGCATCTTTATTCGGTACTACAACTATATTCATGATAATAGATGATGGATGTGAATTTTTTTTTTTAATCATTTCACCCCGAGCAAGGCGGAAACGCCACTGATGTGCAGGGGGTTACATAAATGTAAAAAGATTAATTAGAAAAGAGTGAGGAGTACACGCTAGTTAGAAAGGAAAAATAATTGTCTATTAGTCATTTTATCAATTAGTTTATTGTTCTTGCAGACCACCATTAGCCCTAAATAGTTTAGGAAATTGTATCCTAGGAGTGGTTGAGTAGTTTCGGCTATTATAAATGTCCAGGTAAATTTCCGTCTGAGGTTCTGTAGCGTGAGATTCAGTACGGTTTGTCATGAGCATTCAATCTTTTGATCGTTGGCAGACACTAAAGAGATATTGGTTGGGTATGTTACAGCTTCATTTAAATATCTCTTTGGAAGTATTGCTACGGCAGCTCCTGTATCCACAATAAAATCTAAACTTTGAGCTCCTAACCGTGCGGCTAAAATGAGAAGCGGCGAGGAAATGGAAGCTAACACCTCTCGCCTAGTTAGTTTTTCGAAATCTCACGAGGAACTGGTGAAGCTGGGCGAGAGCTGGATTGCATTTCAACATTTCGTTTATTTGGCCATCTGAACCACGACTTACAAAATTTTGCACGTTCCGCAAAATATAAATGTGCTCGGCAGATTTTAGGTTTTTGGTTCTTGTTAAAAGGGCGAACACTGGTAGAGAATTTATTTTCACTGTAGGAACAGCCATATATCCTTTTAGTTTCATCTATATTTTGCTGTCTATCCTGTTGCTTCCCCGAAATCTGTCGAATATGTGCGGTGTCTTGTGTATCAAAATATAATAATAAGTCTTCCGCCATTTTTCCAAGACGATCTGTGCCTAAATCGACTTGCGCAGCTACTACTGGTTTAATATAGTGAGGTAGGGCTTGAATAAATTGTGAGGTACGATATCGTCCCCTACGTCAATTCGACTTCCTGATGACATGAGTGCATTCGGGTATACTGAGGGACGACCCGTTACTGTCGATGACGACATTAATTTGTTCAGCATCTCTGGTTTTGTTCTTTCGTAAGCGCCCGTGGCTGTGTCTTTTAGTGCGTCATAGTCTTTTGATTGCAGTATAGTTGGCTGTATATTTCCTACTATATCCACGGGGAGTGCTGCCAAAATGTTGTAAAACTTTTGACTGAGTTGTCTTATATTTGCAATATTAAATTGCGCCTCCATTATCGCAAACCAAACTATTACGTTTGATTCAAGGAAATTTGATGCTTTTATCGTCATAGCTTCGATTGGTTGGTTTTGATTTATTAAAGTTTCTTCAGCGTCAGTTGCAATGTTTAATTTGTGTTAAAAAGAAATATTCTAATTTCGCTGAAAGTCGCCCACCAAATATTTTGTGTGTGTGTGTGTGTGTGTGTGTGTGTGTGTGTGTGTGTGTGTGTGTGTGTGTGTTGAAATCACATCGGGGTCACCAGTTTATAGTGGGTTATCCGTTATGGTGAAGTGTATTTGTGTGTTGAAGAGGGGTATATAACAAAAAGATCAAATTGTGTATAGAAACAACATTCATATATATATATATATATATATATATATATATATATATATATATATATATATCAATTAAGGTTTTTTTTTACAAATAATATAATGTCTTTTGGTTGGTACAAAGGTCGTTAAAAATGTTCATAGCAGTAATTGCCGAAAAGAGTTTGTGCGTATGTATGTGTGAGGGTTGGTTTGTTAGGAGAGTCTTTGAAGTCTCCGCTCAGTTCATCGGGGAGGTCGCTCAGTAAACAATGAAAAAGAAGATGAGAGAGAAAGGAGAAGCAAGCATAATACGATCACTTGACGTATGTCAAGGGACGTGATAATTACGCGCGTATTTTCTCAACTGGCGATATTTTCTGTGTCGTACTTTTATTTCGTCTTCGGGGCTCTGAACAAGTATTTTGGGAATTCACACCCGGATTTAACACTGGGCTTCCCATTGTACGATAAACAAAATTCAGGTCGGCTCGCGAAAAGAGTCAGTAAAAGGAATTTGATATTTATTTATTTTTGGTTTTCCACCGGAACATCTGTGTGGGGCTCATATGCGCAAGACCAGTTTTGGTCATTTGCTATCTGGACCTCTGAGGGCAAACATCCGGTCCCTTGCTTGCTCGGTATCACCACAGAACAACAGCAATTAACAGTTGATTCCATTCTCTTATAAACTTCCCAATTAAAGTCTTTGCTACCGGATGCGGTTTATCTTCATACCCAGGACCCTTATGTTTTGGATACGAAACTTAGTAGATAGGAACTTTCGAGAAAAAATATCTTGATAAGAATATGTACTATATTTAAAAGGGAAAATAGGGCATTGCTGAACTGTGACGCACTCTGCAACCGAGTCGTAAAACACGCCGAGGAAACAGTACATTTATATAGAAAATTTGCTTCTTAAATTTCTCGAATGCACTCGCTGATAGACGTAATACACGTTATTTGAAATACAAAAAATTTGAGAATCCCACTATAACAATGTTTGAAGCAATATCAAAAGAGACATTTTTTTTTTCTTTATTCATATTATCTTTTTGAAGATCTATTTTTATTTAGATCTGAATTTATTTACATATATATTGCCACCAGGACGAGGATGTCTCTTACTGGTTCGTCGGTAATTTTTTTTCTTCATGAATACAGAAGTAGAATTGGTGACTAGAATTTTGGCGCCGATGCACATATCATCATTCGCAATAATTTCGCGTATCGACTCAGTAAATGTGTCCATCAAAAATTATAAATAAGCACAATAATGATGCTTTATTAGTTAATTAATGATTCCAATAAGAATTTTTATTTTTTGCGTGCGTGTCTATGTGAGTGTAAATACAGTAGATAAGTGTGGGCTTCTCTAAATTTGCTTCCGTTTACGTGTATTTCTGTATGTATGTGCCTCCCTCTCTCTCTCTCTCTCTCTCTCCTCTCTCTCTCTCTCCATCCCTCTCTCCCTCCCTCCCTCCCTCCCTCTCACTCTGATATTTTTGTTTAATTGCAATATCAAACTTTGTGGTTTCTTTAAAAAATAAATCATTTCCATTTTTCTGAATGGAGTCAGAAAAGAAAACTTCAGAATTGAGAAAATGATTTTAATTGTGAATATTTGTAGGGAAAATGTTTCTATTTTCAATAACATCGAGATTCATTTTTTAAAAATTATTGTTTAACTTGCTTTGCCCATTTTCTTCATTTCAAAGAGGTTTTCAACTGCAGAATTTGGCATTAATAATTCAATATCGACGATTTGAACAATAAACCTGGTCAGCACAAGCTTGACAGGATAGAAAGCAAAATCTATCTATCTATCTATCTATCTATCTATCTATCTATCTATCTATCTATCTATCTATCTATCTATTTCAGTCTTTTCATATCTATCTATCTATCTATCTATCTATCTATCTATCTATCTATCTATCTATCTATCTGTTTCAGTCTTTTCATATCTATCTATCTATCTATCTATCTATCTATCTATCTATCTGTTTCAGTCATTTTCTATCTATCTATCTATCTATCTATCTATCTATCTATCTATCTATCTATCTATCTATCTATCTATCTCAGTCTGATAATATCTATCTATCTATCTATCTATCTATCTATCTATCTATCTATCTATCTATCTATCTAATTGTATTGTTGCCTATTTTATTCCTAAGCCTATGTAAATTCATATACAAGTCAATCTCTCTCGATATATATATCTGGTTTTCCATGTTTCCCTTTCTCTCTCTTTCTCTCTCTTTTTCTTTCTGTATGTTTGTATGACTCTCTGTCTCTCCATCTCTTTCTTTCTCTGTCTCTCTCTTTCTCCCTCTCTCTATCTCTCTCTCTATATATACATATATTTGCAAAGATTCTTAGTGATACAAAATTTTATAACTGCAAGTAACAAGCGGAATTTAGATGACATTCTAAACACTAAAAACTAAAACAAACAACCGGTTTGGTCCCAGATCTACTCAGGTTCAATTTCTGGGAATTTTATTATAAGAAAATAAAAGATTTCTAACGAGAACGGGAGAGTAAAAACAACAAAAAATATCAAAACAACAATATAAAGTCCAATCACATTCAAACATAGCAAACATTCTTTCTGTTTGCAGAGAGAGAGAGTGGGGAGGGCTTTCCAGATTTTATTCAAACGCACTCTAGAGCTTTAATATGATACAAGAAGTTCGACTTAGATGATATATTTATATATATAAGTGAACACTAAGGTCATCACCAAGCGGTGATAATCTATTTTATGCTTGAACGCCTGGATATTGCGTTCAGGCATGAACTCTCTGATACTTAGCATTTTTGGCCATGACATAAAACTACATTTTTATCATATACATATGAAATCTTGCAGATTACGTGCTGGTCTTAATAACAATTGTTTTCAATCAGCAATTTACGACTCCATTGTGCATAATATATATCTATATATATATATATATATAGATATATATATATATATATATATATATATATATATATAATTCGTCATCCACATACAAGCTTGTTTCTCCGTATCACAGCTCATCCGTGTGGTTAGACCTCCACTTGCTTCTGGCCGGGATATGCAAGCGTCTTATTACGCAACCAAAGTTTCTACCATCTAGTGTCTTCAAACGATTTACAATAGATCGCATGAAGACACCAAATGGTAGAAACCTAGGTAGCAAAATAACTCATTTAAAAATGAAAAATATTCAAATATAATTAAAAAATATTCAAATGAAATATATACAATATAACTAAATTGAACACTTTTTAATACAAATGTGCACTGGTCCAATTTAATTATAACCAAAAACTATGTAATTAAATAAGTATATATATATATATATATATATATATATATGTTCAAATCATTATATCAATCTAAAACTTTTTATATCGTTTATCTTTATAATTCAAATTCGTTTTTAGTATCAGCCTAGACAGACAGAGAGAAGATAGTATGTACCAATTAAAAGAAAATGTTAAATATTAGCCGTTTCTTCATAAAGAAACATTTAAAATTCATTTACCAAACTTACTAACAGTTGAATCTAAAAAAAACTTTCTCGCATATCAATTTCTCAAGAAAATAGATTCTTTATGTTCAGTCACTCTTAGTGCCCATCCGAATATTAATGGTTGGGGGTTCCTTCCTAGCTTTTTGTTTCAGGCGATGTGAAACGTCAGTATCTTGATTATGTCATTATTCTCCCTTAGATTTTAATGTGCTATTCATTTGAGTTGTTACTACTATTAAATCTCTTCACGTGATGTACTTTATAGGATTCGATAGCTTCCTTTGTGAGCCTGAGGTTCGACGAAGGCTTGTTCTCGCTGATACCTAAGGACTTCGATTGCCTGAAGTCATTGTTAACCACTATTCTGAGAAAGCGGTTGGATACAGCCGACAGTTTTGCTGAAACTAGTTACCCGTCATGCATGACATCTATACGAAAGTCTCGATTGGACGAGCCTGTTTAAAAACATGACTCCCATTATTCATGCATGTATGCACACACACACACACACACACACACATATATATATATATATATATATATATATATATATAGCATTACTCTTTAGAAATGAATAGAGTTCTTTCGGTAACTGGCATGTGTATACACTGCTTATATACAAGACGTTAAAATTTCCCTTCTTTGATTCCATGTACCTAGGGCTTAGTGGGATAGAGACTCCGACTGACACCAAATCAGTCGAGTTTCGATCCCCGCCAGAAGCAAGTGGATATTTCTAGCCACACTGATGAGCTGTGATACAGCGAAACAGGCTTGTATGTGGATTACTAATATATATATATATATATATATATATATGCATGCCTATATGTGTTTGTTATCAGTAACTCTTTAATTTATAATATTCCTGGGTATGATGATAAACTACATCCAGCAGCAAGACCTCTGATCGGAAGATTGCAGGTTTTGTGGAGCGTGGAATCATCTCTTAGTTGATGGTGTTCCCAGTTCCACTCAGATTCCGAGTTGGTTGGACTTGTTAGGGTTCCAGATATAGACAAATAGTGAATCTCCAAAGAAAAACAAAACCTTCTAAAAGTATAAAAATACATTTTTCTATAAAAAGATACCAACAATAATTATTTATAATAAAAATATCAGCTACACCTACTGATAATAAAATTACGGACAGTATCCATTTTTAGTGTGTATTTAGCTGAATCCATAAACTTGTGTTCAAAATATTTATATCTCAGAATTAAATAACTCATAGAGGTTGACATGTCGCTAAACCAAATCAATCAAATTGCTTTATCATACCTTTATTATTTTGTTTCATGTTTCGTCGTCAGAATAGAGACACCAATTAAAATTGTTTCATTACAAATAAACATCAAGGTGATACAGCTAAAGTAATTTTCATTACAAATAAACATCAAGATGATACAGCTAAAGTCATAAACCCGAAATTAAATGAATATTTATTATTTGGGATCATGTTGTGTTTTGAATATAAACTTATTAAAAGTGTCATTTTTTATTGATTCTTATATTAGGTTTTCCCAAAAGTTCGTAAACACTTGCGAAATGGGTCTATCTGGTCCAGCACAATCGAGACAAGCGATAGGTTCAGAAAGGGCAAGAGACACCGTCGATTCCAAAACAAGATCGATTCGGCAAGAAAGTTATGTTGCGCGTTTGGTGGAACTCTGAAGGAATCGTGCATTTTGAGTTGGTTCCGAATGGTCGTGCCATCAGTACTGAACTTTACTGCCAGCAACTTGAGCGTGTTTTCGAAAAGTTGAAGCAAAAGTGTCCGGCTCTGATCAACCGAAAGCGCGCTTTGATGCAGCAGGACAATACCAAACCACACACCGCCAGGAAGACCAAAAACAAGTATGAAGAGCTGGACAGCGTTGAGGTTCTGCCACATCCAGCCTGCAGTTCTGGCTGTGCTCCATCAGATTACGGCCTTTTCCGCTCAATGCAACACTTTCTGAAGGGCCGCCGATTCTACTCGTTTGATGAAGTCGAGGAAGCGTGTCAAGAATTCTTTGATTCGAAGCCAGCTGAATGGTACTTTGACCAGATCTGAAAGCTTGCAGATCGATGGCAGAAAGTCTTGGAAAATGATGGTCTTTATTTTGAGCAATAATTTTTGTTGTTTTTGCGAGTAAAATTTCAATTTTTGCAAGTGTTTTCTGGTAACCTTAGAATACTTGGCGAGTAAAATTTCAATATTTTGCAAGTGTTTACTAACTTTTGGGACAACCTAATATTATAATACAAATAGATTTATGCACGATTATTTGCAGATATATTTTCACTTTCATGAATGCTTTCAACTGGTTTCTTAATTTAATTACTAAATTTCGTTTAGCTTAACTCACTAAGCTCAGTAAAAACAGTTAAACTTAAGCGTAGTTAAATTTGACAAGCCAGGTAGATTACTATTATGGGGAAAAGATGACTGTGGGAGATATTTATTCTAAGTAACCCTTTTAGAAGAGAAATTTCCTACTACCCCTTAATTTTCGCTATGCGCATTCGATGACATTAGAGTTTTATTGAAAATATTTTTAATTAAAAATTTTCAACCATATCATTTATTCCTAATACCTCGTCTATCCAGAGGTGAAAAGAAATTTTATTTCATTATATAACACGTTAAACATGAGTCCAAATCGGTAAATTGAGTAAATTGCATATTTTCCACAAGAAGCAAAAACCAGTGTTTGATTTAAGGTATTTTAGACGCACTCTCCATTTGCATGGTTGGCACAACACTCTCTTCTTGTGCTCATGGTCATGATGAATTTCGTAAATATTAATAAGTGTCGAATCAGTTTTTCAAAAGGTTTGCGTATGTGTCTATTTAGAGTTAGCTGAGTTAAAATTCCAATTGATAAAAAAGTTTACTTTGCTTGCATATTAAGTGGAAATTTTTCATTACCGTTTTAACCAATTCTTGTCTTTTCATTTTTCCCTCCTTTTTATTCATAGTTTTTATAGTTACAGAGAAACGTTATGCAATCAGCACCAAACTTGCTTGAAACTCTGATAAAACGTGTATAAAATCAAAGAATTTGCAAAGAGAGGAAGATACCTATACTTGTCGAAATAAAGTTATGGTCATTTTGGATAGAAACAATAACGAGGAAATAAGTCCTTTACATTCGCTTATAATCCCAATCTGTTGTTGGGATCTGGTTAACGACTTATTTTTGCATCCTAATCCGCTAGCCAGATGAATTTTCTCCAAACTGCCATTACATTAGATTGTTACAAAAGTAATAACCGCTCGAAATGTTGTATTTCGAAAAGCCATATTATCATAGTAATCACGAAATAGATTAATTTTGGTGTACATAATTATTAATGTGTGCTCTTTAATAATATTTAACAGTCAGAAATGTTCTTGAAGCATAGAAGCTCTTAATTATGAACATGAAAAGATATGATCTTAGTTTACTTTTCTTGCATAAGTTTAAACTCGGGCACAGTGCCTCTCAGACTTCTACCAATATCAACAGAGATTGAGAAGATAGGGACACAAGTGATCGAACACTACGAAGGTGGTTCTAGAAATTCCGTACTAGTGATGACAACCTTGAAGATGAAAAAAGATGGAGGATGGTCATGCAGTTTGGACAATGAACAAATGCAAGCAGTTGTTGAGCAAAATAACAAAGTTTCAAGATGTCAGAGAAATCTAAACTTATTTATA
This sequence comes from Ascarosepion bandense, assembly GCA_037127315.1. Taxonomy (NCBI): domain Eukaryota; kingdom Metazoa; phylum Mollusca; class Cephalopoda; order Sepiida; family Sepiidae; genus Ascarosepion; species Ascarosepion bandense. Next base: position 1,127,015 of record JBBBDQ010001003.1, on the reverse strand, counting down.
AGTGGAACTTTGTGTGTGCGTGTGTGTGTGTGTGTGTGTGTGTGTGTGTGTGTGTTTGTGTGTGTGTGTGTGTGTGTCCCCGTTAATATAGACTCCGAAACGGCTGAACCGATTTTCTTGAAAATTTACACAGTTGTACTACAAGCATCTGCGAGTGATCTTAGCTATGTTTTGTGTCGAGGTACCCCCGATAAATATCGATAATCGAAAAAATCGGGTTATAGAAGGAGTGGTCCGAATTTAATCAAATTTGATACACTCATAGACAAAGACATAAGAACCGATATTCAGAAATTTCAAGGCTGCAGTTCTTACAATAGTGCTGAAAATCGATAATATATATTTTTATATAAAAGGCAAGATGTTTGTGTGTGTGTGTCTGTTTATCTGTCTCTATGTCCTTTATACAAATCCACAATTTTTATCCGATTCTCACCAAACTTCACACAACTATTCTTTAGGCTGAGTCTGATCTCCAGGACCATGGATTAATTTTAAAGCTTTCATTACACCCGAGCAACGCCGGGCTATACTGCTAGTGTCCCATATGCTTGATGTTAGCACTGTAACGGTCTCACGTTATTTGCATGGTATTGGCAAGGCGAAAATGCTCGACAAATGTGTTTTTCATTGTCTCAATGGAAATCAAAACTTAGCCATGTTGAAGTGTTCTCGGTGCTCTTTCTTTGTAACACAAACGATCCTTTTTTTTAACCGAATAGTCTTCTTTGATGAGAAGTAGATAATTTATGATAACCGTAAATCAGGTCAATGGCTTGATCGTGATGAGTCCTCTAAATATTTGCTAAAGCCAAAGTTGTATTTCGAACCGAACCGTTTATTGCAATCATGAGATAACTCATGACTTCCAATCGAACATTACTACGAAAGGAATGAGAGTGATATGTACCTTGGAGTGTAATAAAGGGTTCGGTTCGAAATTCTTAGCACCTGAAGACGGCCGGAGCCTTCAGTTAGTTTTTCAAGAAAAAAATTATGCTTCTGAAATCGGCGATTATTTTTGTAAAAACCTAATATGATGCCAGGTTAATAGACTACGCTAATTTTCAGAGACTATATATAGTGACATCAATTTTTTGGCCACTTAATCAAGAAAAAATTACAATAAAAACATTTACTTTTAACTATAACCTCTTTCCTTGTCATTGCTTTTAATCCAGTGATCTTTCCTTAATCACAAAAAAACGTACAGCAAAACTTTCTGATTACAAGATTATGGTGACTGTCTGATCGTCTGCAATTGGTGTTATCACGTCGATTCTCCAATGCAAGTCTCATATTTTGCAAGCGTGCATGAATTTCAGAAATTGATAGCAGTAAAATTCTGCATTAATGCTCTGAAATTCATGCACGCTTGCAAAATATGAGACTTGCGTTGGCGAATCGACGTGATTCAATTCTGATTCACGATAGTGCGAAGCCACGGGTTGCAAGAATGATGTTGCAAAATCTCACACACTTGTGATATGAACGAGAATTTAATACATCTTCCATTATCTCCCGATCTTTTAGCCACTGATTATCATTTTTAGGCACTTAAGCACATTTTTATGGTAAAACTTTCAGGTCCAAACCAGACATATAATCATCTTTCATAGATTTATTTGCATCAACGCCAATAACGTTTTATCAATCTCGTCAATCGATGCTAAAGGCTAGTATCTTTACCAATTTCAATATTCTACAGTTAGTATTTGTCCATATTTCTAAGATGAGGTAGTGTTTACAGTATTTACATTATTCGTACTATTGTCCTCATCTTTTTTGCCATTTGTACGACGTTTCGGCTGTTGTGCGCTCCGGCCTTCTTCAGGTGCTAAGAATTTCGAACCGAACCGTTTATTGCAATCATGAGATAACTCATGACTTCCAATCGAACATTACTACGGAAGGAATGAGAGTGATATGTACCTTGGATTGTAATAAAGGGTTCGGTTCGAAATTCTTAGCACCTGAAGACGGCCGGAGCCTTCAGTTAGTTTTTCAAGAAAAAAATTATGCTTCTGAAATCGGCGATTATTTTTGTAAAAACCTAATATGATGCCAGGTTAATAGACTACGCTAATTTTCAGAGACTATATATAGTGACATCAATTTTTTGGCCACTTAATCAAGAAAAATTTACAATAAAAACATTTACTTTTAACTGTAACCTCTTTCCTTGTCAATGCTTTTAATCCAGTGATCTTTCCTTAATCACAAAAAAACGTACAGCAAAACTTTCTGATTACAATTCTGCTAAACTTGATATCAGGCCAGACATTTATTGATTCAACATCATACACCTACAAGTTCATAATTTATGAATTGATATGGAGAATATATCCAATAATATTGCTTCAATTCGTAGTTGAACTTGTAAAATATAATATTATTGTAATAATTGTTGAAATAAAGGATTGCTCTCATAAGTTTTATATTTAGGGGTCAAATATCGATCTCCATTGTTCAAGTCTGCTTAACCCTAACCCTGCCTGAATTAACTCAGGTGTGAAGAAAAGTATAAAGTAAATTACATGAAAGTTTACTACATTGTTATTATTTCGGGAGAAAAGGTCAAGACCTTACATCGTGGTCTGCACAAGTAGGTACATAATTTTAACAAATGTATATGCATTTATTTTATTGCTCGAGACTTGTAGTCAAAATTTATATGTTGCTGTATTTAATGCCGGCAGAGATGACGTCTTCATTAGCCATATTGTCATTGTCAAAATATAAACACAAACATTCACCAAGAATATTTCCATTGAAATATATATATATATAGTCTTTTTGGTAGCAGTCCTTATTTTATATGTGCTTCATTGAATCTGAAATAAAAAGTTATTGTTTTTTGTTCCATTTTCTAATGTCATTATATCATTTTTTATGAGAAGTAAGAGTGCATATCAGTTATTCCCAACCTTTTTTAAACAACGGCACACCTAGAAGCAAAGAAAAATATCACGTTCGACTTAGCAAATTTTCAAAGTGTATACATTTAAATGTTATGAAATAAAAACTTACATTTTTTTTAAATACACCCATAAACATGATCTTATTTTATTTCAATGTTCTATTCGTCCCTTAGTGTAATATCTGTGCCTTCAATATTTGATCAAATGTGCGATTAGCAGACCGTTATTTCTTATATACTTGAGTGTAGTCATTCTCGTTTCTTATTTTTGATGTTATTTAGAATTGAAAAGCCTAATTTAAATGAATAGAAAGGAGAAAATTACAAGAAAACTGATTAACACTTTATAGCTAATGGAGGATAAAATATAATATTTACATTATTCAGACTATTGTCCTCATTTTTGTTGCCATTTATACGACGTTTCGGTCATTGTAAGCCCCGGCCTTCTTCAGGTGCTAGGAATTTTGAACCGAACCATTTATTACAATCACGGGGTATATATACTTCATTCCTTGCGTAGTAGTGCCTCTTCTGGTAATAATGAGTTATCTCCCTCTAACCCTGAAAGTTATTTGTTCACCACTGCTGTAGCCTGGTATTGAACTTAACACCAGTCTACAGCAGTGGTGAACAAATAACTTTGATAGTCGGATTAGAGGGAGATAACTCATGATTTCCAAATGTGGCATTACTACGCAACGAATTCCGATTCTAGATCATAGTTTCTGTTTTCAGAATGAGTCATTTTGGCACCCATTTCTTGGAACACTTCCTTTTAATCATTTTATCTCAAACAATGCGGGACCGCTACCTGTGCAAAGGAGATTACAGTAAGCCCAAAAGCTTCGCAGAAGAATGCTCTTCGACACTAACCACATGTTTCACTCATTCAAAAGTTTTAAACATTGATCATAGACAGTGGTTGTATACTGCTGACAGTTTAGATATTTCCGGACAAGTTTGTCACAATATATGGCATCCATATTAAAGTCTCGATCTGACGAAGCTATTTAAAATAATGACTCTTTTTTCAGGTTAATAATCTGGTTTTGTAGTACTTTTCGGCATTAAACGAAACTGCCTCTGACAGAATTTCCTTATCTCCATACTAAATTTGTTATGTGTGATGCATAATTAATTTAAATGTTTAGTATTTACTAATTCTCCATTCTTATTTTATAATGGATTTTCGGTGTGTACCATCGCCATTTTCGTTCCGGTTCTAGATTATAGTTTCTGTTTTCGGAATGATTCATTTTGGTACTCATTCCTTAGAACACTTTCTTTTTTTTTTATCATTTTACTTCAGACAAGGCGGGGCAGCTACCTGTGCAAAGGAGGTTACAGTAAGAGAAAAAAAAACTGTGTACAGGAGGTATTAAAGAAAGAATAATAGATGGACTGACATTGCATATTAAATCTTTGGAAATTGTAGCTATTAGGGAAGCAAGTAAACGGAAGAGAGTTCTACCGGCGGGAAGTATGAGAAAAGAAACTGCTCGAGTAAAAGTGGTGGCTACATTTAATTATTTCAATGGTAAAAGGGTGGAACCTAGATGCCAGTATAGTCAGTTAAGTGCCATACGTGATACACGCTTGGGCGATCATGTCTTGAAAGAGTCATGATCGTTGACTGTGCAGAAGATTATCCCGCAGTAGGTTGTCATTGCTTACTGCGGTAGACTGGTTGCCGACCAAGGCTATAGAACGCAATTTGTCCTGTTATTTAACCCATACCTTGAAGGAATCGACGGATTAATACCTTTCCCAAGGGTATTTGTGCGTAAGTGAATGCAATGAATTCAGCTGGAATTCGAACTCGGCTCACCCGATTTCTCGTTCCGAGCCGATATCCAATGCACCCCAACGCACATCCTAGTATGCCAATATAGTAACACGCCTAAATTCATGTGGTCGGCAGGCCCAGGGGGAAAATCTTTGCCATTAAAATATTTATAGAAATAATTGGACTTAAATTTGAAAGACGATATGATTTTTTTTTATTGTAGATCATTCTTATCTCAGCTATGGAGACTTAAGTCATCAACATGCCCCCCCCCCACTCATCAGTACATTGACCTCAGGAGGAAAAGCAGGAAAACTGTTTTCTATGAGGTGATGCTAATGATAAAATAATACTACATATAATGCGACATACAATACTACGTACAATACTACATACAATACTACATATAATGCTACGTACAATACTACATATAATACTACATACAATACTACATACAATACTACATATAATACTACATGCAATTCTACATACAATATTACATACAATACTACATGCAATACTACATATAATACTACATACAATACTATATACAATACTTCATATAATACTACATGTAATCCGACATGCAATACTACATATAATACTACATGCAATTCTACATATAATACTACATATAATACCATATAATACGACATACAATACTACATGTAATACTACATACAATAGTTCATGCAATACTACATATAATACTACATGCAATTCTACATACAATACTAAATGTAATACTACATGCAATACTACATATAATACTGCATACAATACTACATATAATACTACATGCATTTTACATACAATACTACATGTAATACTACATGCAATACTACATATAATACTACATGCAATTCTACATACAATACTACATGTCATACTACATGCAATACTATATATAATACTACATGCAATTCTACATACAATACTACATACAATACTACATATAATACTACATACAATACTACATATAATGGGACATGTTTTTCAAGCATTCAATTCATTTTGTTACTTCCATTTAAGGAGTTAAGTGGTTTACTTTTGATCCGATTGCACACAAACACTGAATCTGATCATAACAAACTGACATTTTGATACTTTATAATGTTGATTTTTTTATTCAAAACTAGTTTTATTGGAACTATGGATATCTATGTCAACAGCATAGCATTCACCCTCCCCTAACTTCTACTCAATCATCAGTACATTGACATATATTACGCTCTCACACCCTGATTGAGCACTCTGGAAGAATGGTAGACTTTTAAAAAAATAGTAGCTACTCTAGCACCTACGCATCGTTCATTCGGTAATGAATTAGAACACTCTTACCTACTGGCGTCTTTACATGTTATATCACACGCTAAAAGTCCGCATTCCTCTACCGAGCGCCCATAAATCAGAGGTAGAATCGCCGACTGATGTCAATTCAGTCGGGTTTTAATCCTGGCTAAAAGCAATCGGCTTTATAATCGTACTGATGAGCTGTGATACAGTGAAACAGATCTGTAAGCGGTTGACTGCATATATATATATATATATATATATAGAGAGAGAGAGAGAGAGAGAGAGAGAAAGAGAGAGAGAGAAATTGATTGATTGATTGATTGATATTTAAAAAAATTATCTAGTTTTGTTTTTATTTTCTTTCTGAATTTTTTAGCATCAATCATTTCATCTTAGGATTGTTGTTCCATGCGTATAACTGTTTCATTGAATGTCTTCTTAGAATAGTTTCAAGTGGTTCAGCTAATAAAGATATGATATTTTTATTTAATTATTTTATTCTTTGAACATTAATACATACATACATACATATATATATATATATATATATAGCCCTTTTACTCATGAAAAAAATTTCAACTTGCTGTTAAAATTTATTTACCTATTTAAATATGTGGTCCCACTAGATACCTTACCTAGACAAAATAATTTTCTTTAAAATTTAATTAATAACTATGTTTCATTTATAACTTATACTCTAACATAAAAAATGAATATTATTTTAATAAAATAAAAGACCCACACAATACTAAATTGTTGTTCTAAATACAATATAACTAAGAATACTACAATTATTTAATCCTAATTCTGACTTTCTATCCCCTTTACGCATAGATAGTAGTTAAATAAAATTTATTGTTCAATAAAAAAAACTAAAATCTAACCTCCTGATAAAAATTATTGTCTACCCATTTAAAAAAATTTAAGGTCCCACTATGTATTTTAGCCAGACAAAATTATAAAGTGACATGTCTAGATCCAAGACATCCAGCTCACTTTCCTAACCTAAATGTTTATCTCCATGGTTACATAATTCTAAATGCTTATTGACTATTTTTGACACACCTAAATGCATTTCTTCCAACCACTACTCCTTAATTTTCTAAATAACTATGAATTCATCTTATATTTTCAAAAATAAATCGTTTTCAACATTTAATTTAACATATCACCTGAAGAGGAACAGTTCTGTTCCGAAATAGGAAAATCTTTGTGTGGTGATATTATGCTTTTACAAACCACTGTAATACCAATATATATATATATATATATATATATATATATATAGAGAGAGAGAGAGAGAGAGAGAGAAAGAGAATAAATTTGAAGAGGTTTTTCGCTTAGTTCAGCACTCCTGTTTTAGTCATGCCGACTTCAAATTTCGTGAAGGTATTAGTGTGATATTTTCACCCTACAGAGTTTTTGTTTCTTTCTGCATTAACTCCAAACAACCACCACTTAATAAAATAACGTTTAAATATGGTCATAACACATTACATTGCATTTAAATATATGGTTCTGTTATCATTTCGAGCTCTCATGCAGTGTAACGTCCTAGAACCACATTACAAATTTACGAACTGCGTTTGCTATTTTTGGTAACTGTTATCGTTGCGTAGCAAAGTTTTATGTCAACACAAAATAAAATCGTCGCTGATGGTGGATCTTTTTTATATTAACGTCCTTGTAATCTCTCTGACATGTCTTTATCTATGTTTGTCTTTTTTTCTGGGATGAGGAGTTATAGTTATCTACACTATTTTAATTCGGACAATTGTCTTCACCTTTGTTGTTGTTATCACAACGTTTCGACAGTTTTGTCTTCCGACCTTCATCAGGTCTATATCGAACTGAGTAACCTAGAGAGAATGAATTTCTGGGATGAAGAGTTATAATCATCTAAAATATTCATGTTCGAACTATTGTCTCATATTTGTTGTTGTTATCACAATGTTTCGGTCGTTGTACGCTCCGGCTTTCCTCAGAGCTATATTCATCTGGATAACCTACAGGAACTTTTGAACTGAATCCTTCTACAATCATTATTTTCATTATTACTAATTTTTTTTTTATTTCATGCTTTATACACATATTCTTCCTGGTCCCTATCAGAGATCTAGGGGTAAAATATTTTCATGGCATTTTCTACTGTTCATTAAAAACAAAACAAAGCTAAGGTCACAAACATTTTACATCGATAATGTATTTCGTAATGTGTGACTTCTACATGTGAGTAGTCATGGTCTACCAGGAATACCTTCAATAAATCTATAAGCATTTTTTCCAATCAATCCATCAGGTGGGCGCCAACTACAACTGGAATTATTGATTCCTTTTTCAGTTTCATATTTCAGATTACCACATTTCGACTATCTTGACGACGTTGCTTCGTCCTTTAAATTTTGTGTGTCTTTTTCAGACTGGCTATACAATATGCATCCCTGGCAAATCTCTTTTCCTTTGTCTTCTCCTTGAATTCTTCCTTGCTAATGACATCCTCTGCACCAGTGGCCATTTATTTTAACAGATCCTAATCCCTTTTGGCTAGCTACTCTTTAAATACTCTCCGCTCACAATCTTGAACACATTTATAAAGCCTATGCTTACATTCATTCTATTTATGTAAGTGTTTAATGACGGATGTGCGTTGTGGTGCAGTGGATATCGGCTCGGAAAGAGAAATCGGTGAGCCTAGTTCGAATTCCAGTTGAATACTCTGCATTCACTTAAGCACTGGTACCCTAGGGAAAGGTATTAATCTGTCCCTTCCCTTCAGTTAGGGGTTAAATAACAAGGGTAGGACTTAGTGACCCTGTCCCTAAAAACAAATCCCAATGAATCTTGATACTAGAAAAGAAAAAGTATTACTAGATACAAAAATTTAAAAAAAAAAAAACAATAAATTGTTGAAAGAAAAAAGGTATTACCAGCAATAAATAAATAAATAAAATTTAGTTGGCAACAAATGACCCGCCGGGGATGATATGCCATAAAAACAAAACAACCAACCAATCATTCTATTTATATACAATCTACTTACATTTGCTTTAGGGTGCAAATTGCCATGTATAGTCATCATTTATCCAAACCTGTAATTGCTTCTTTTTTCCCTCTTAATAATAAACGCACTGCCCAGAAACGCTGAAAAGGCCTTCGTTTTTATTACTGTAATCAAATGTTTTGCATTCAAATTCAGATCTTATTATTATTATTATTATTATTATTATTGTTATATCATTTTTCATCAAATTTCGATTTCTGCTATGGTCGCACTACCAACCAAGGCTGCGGGAAGACCTAAGGCAGGTCGTGGTGTGTCGTTATGGCTCCATTTCATGTTTTGTATATCTCCCCTATCATCCCTATCGTTGCATAGACAACGTTCTCCTTAGTGTGTGGTCTGTGCTTAATAAGACAATTTTTTGTATATCTCTTAAGCTGGGGTTTCCAGGGATTTTTTCAATGCGTTGTTTTGTTCCATTTTTTATCATTCCAAGTGCACCTACTATCACTGGCACAACTCTTGTTTTCAATTTTTACATTTTTTCTATTTCTATTTCCAGATCTTTATATTTTGACAGTTTGTCAAATTTCTTGGTTGCTATGTTACAATCCGCTGGACAATCCATATCAATTAATAGACAAGTTTTCTCCTTCTGGTTTTTAACTATAATGTCCGGCCTATTTGCTTCAATTTTTCTGTCTGTGTAGATTATTATTATTATTATGTCATTTTTCATCATATGTCGATTTCTGCTTTGGTCTCACTACCAACCAAGTCTGCGGGGAGACCTAAGGCAGGTAGTGGCGTGTTGTTATGGCTCCATTTCATGTTTTTCTATCTTCCCTATCATCCTCAGCATTACATAGATAAAGTTTTCCTTAGTGTGTGGGCTGTACTTAATAAGACAATTTTTTGTATGTCTCTTAAGCTGGGGTTTCCAGGGATTCTTTCAATGTGTTGTTTTGTTCCATTTTTTATCATTCCAAGTGCACCTACTATCACTGGCACAACTCTTGTATTCAATTTCCACATTTTTTCTATTTCAATTTCCAGGTCTTTATATTTTGACAGTTTTTCAAATTCCTTGATTGCTATGTTACAATCCGCTGGACAAGCCATATAAATTAATAGACAAGTTTTCTCCTGGTTTTTAACAATAATGTCTGGCCTGTTTGCTTCAATTTTTCTGTCTGTGTAGATGGTGTAATCCCATAGAATGGTTACATCTTCTATTTCTGTAACCGGTGCTGGATGATGTTCATACCAGTGTTTGTTTACAGCTTTTCCATAATGTTTGCACATTGCCCAATGTAAATATTGCCCAACTCTATCATGGCGATTTTTATATTCGTTTGGGGCAAGCACAGAACAGCCTGAGATTAGGTGGTCTATTGTTTCTTGGTGTTTATCACAAAACCTGCATTTTGGATCCATATTATTATGCATAATATTTGCCTGAAAGTTTCTCGTGAATTATTATTATTATTATTATTAATATTATCTCCTGTTTTCCTGTTTTGCTATTTCCTAAGAACCTTTATCAAGTCTTCTACTTGTGGCCTGAAGTAAAGAAAGATTTATCTTTGAAAGATATTGAAAATATTACATTGAGACAAAGAGAGATAGAGAGAGAGAGAGAGTGAGTCTGTTTGTGTGTGTGTGTTTTTTGCGTGCATGCGTGCATGCGTGCGTGTATGCGTGCATGTGTGCGTATGTGTGCTATGATCAAAATATTTCGTATCACAGTGAGGGTTTTATTGGAATTATCATAATGTTTGTACTCTGGAATTGGAACTAAGGTCCTCCTCGGAATGAAAGATCATCAATTTGGGACGATAGCAGGGAAATAAAAAATGTTAATTTAAAATTTTTAAGATATCTTTATATTTGTTTGAAAATCTACTAATTTCTTAAAACGAATACAAGTTCTTGCTTCTAAACTAATCGTAGCAGGTTTTTAATAAATGCAGTACGTACATACACATAGGCACACATTCAGACACACAAACATTCAAAACACACACTCAAACACTCTCAGACACACAGACATCCAAACACACACAGATAGACACACACATTCAAACAAACACACACACATACACTCAAACACACGCACTCAAACATACACAGACAAACACTCACACACTCAGACCTACACAGACACGCACACTCAAACATACACACACGCATTAAAACGTACATATATACACTTAAACGAACACAAACAGGCACAGTCAAATATGCACAGACACACACACATTAAACTATGCACAGTCACACACAAAACTACACATTTCGACGCTTTTTAATCGGTAAAGGAAGCTTGAATTAAAAATGACGGTTGGAGTTTGCATATTCGCATATCTGCATTACTTGTCTCTAAATGTGGAAAAAATTAAGTATCTGTGAAAAAAAAAATAATTATATTTCCATAAGCGAACAAACAAATTATATTATAAAAGTCAACATATGATTTAAATTTTGAATGAAGCATAAAACAGGTAAAGTGTATGCGTTTTCTTTTCTCAAAAACGGAATTGTAGAGTTGTTATAATGTGAGAGCCATTGACAAAATGGTTTATTTACCTTTTTCACTTTCCCCATCATGAGCATTATTATATGTATTATAAAATCCCATATTTCACGGAATGACTGAAAGAAAAAAGAATGAAAAGCATGCTTTGTTCTATAAGGAAGTTTTATACCACGAAGAGTTACACTAATCTATATATATACATATTTTTTCACGTGTCCCACGCAGAGAATAATATATCACATATATCTGCACGGGAAGCAGAGTGAAAGGAAAACGGGAAAATATGGTCTTATATATGATATGGAGATTCTTCTCTTTCTGGAGAAGCCCTGTTTAAGAATCTAGATTCAAACTGGTAGGATTCATCTACTATGTCCCAAGTGAGGACTGGAGATAGTTTCTTTCTTGGGAAGATATATTCCCATAGGGAATAGATGTCATGTAGTTATCTCTTCGGAAGTAGAATCGCACACGGAATAAGAATAATATACCCTAATGATCATAATAAAGGGTTCGTTTCGAAATTCTTAGCACCTGAAGAGGGCTAGAGTGTACAACAGCCGAAGCCTTATAAATATGGCAATAAAGAAGAGTACAACAGTTCACACTATGTATATAATGTTCCTGGTATATTTTCCAACGAAATATTTTCCTAACCTATCATGTCTCTATTTAAATACCATTGAGGCTAGAGTAGAACACCCATATATTTGAGGGTCAACAGTTCAGTTAACATTTATACATGACGGATTTTTTTAATCTGACCTATTCATTAAAATGAATGCCTGGTTAGATTTTCTTGGCAGCTTTTGATATTGATAATACATCTCCACGATTTGGATTTCAAGTCTGCAACTCATCGGTTCATTTTATTGACTGGCTGTAGCTCAGAAATTCGTATAAGACACAAATTCCTCTCGCGAAATCTTGAAGATCCGAGATCAAATTATTCTTACATTGAAACTTTTGGATCTGCTATTTTTTCTTTCATTTATTTTGCACGTGACACACGTACGAGCGAGTTTTATTTCAAGATTAAGGTCTTGTGCCAGCCTCGGTGAAGTAAAAGTTTTATTCCTCATTTTGGTTTTCAGGATAACTTGGCATTTATTTCTGGTTCTGAAATATATAGTTTGCTACTTTACCTTTTATCGCATCTTGATTCTATAGTTTTCGGTCTGTTAAATGTTTCAATTTCTTTAATAATCGAATGTCGTGTTTACCTGCATCCATGCTGATAAACAAACATAGGTTCCAATTATTCGTTAATTCAAGATACCTTTCGAGATTTATAGCTGTAACTTTGTATGCAAAGGATAAATAGACAAACGAGACTGTTCGGAAGTAGGCGATCGTTGTGATAGCATGAAGTTACATATAATCGTGATTGACAGTTTGAACAGACAGAATTTGTTCTGTCTGTTAATCACGATAGGTTATTTCTCTTTCCAAGAAATTGTAAGAAAGGTCTGCACAGCTACATTCTACATGCAAATTTTCACAGTTTAAAGCGCTAACACACACACACACACACACACACACACACACACACACACACACATATATATATATATATATATATATATATTATGAAATCCAGAAAAATATTATTTTCTGGAGAATTTTTAATGTTAACTGTTAAATCACTTGGGTCTGACGAGCAGCAATTTTTTTTTTTTTTTTTTGCTGGGAAATACGTATTACCCATGAAATTGTAGAATATCTAAAAGAATTTCTAGAGTATATATATATATATATATATATATATATATATATATAAACAGATTTACAGAAATTGGGTATTACTTTAAAAATTTTATGTTACATGGCATAATGAGGATAAAATATTAAAAAAAGAAAGAACCGGTTTTGCTCATGCTCGTCAAGGTTTTTAATTGGAAGAACTTAATGTAAAATATAACAGACGTGAAACATGAATTGGTCAATGATGGGAAAGGGGAATGAACTACTAGAGACTGATCACAGCAAGGCCCGGCAAACACTCTCGCTGTTTACACAGCGAAGGTCTGCAAGACCTGATGTAAACAGACTCCAGCACTTTCAAATGAAAAAATGAATTTAAATTGGCCAAAACGGAAAATCAATCCACATTAAATTCCATGGTACACTTTCTATTTTTTATAAGTTGTTTAGAAATTGATGAACAATACCTGTTACAGATAAGCTCATTTTCTTGCTAGGTATAGTTCCTTATTTTCAGTGGAACATGCAGTTTGATTCTACTCTCACGCCGTTGAGTGGTTCTATCTATGTTACAATTATATTTGTAAATTAATATACATATTTTACGTTTTAGGCAAGATAGGACTTTCCTGAATGATGCAATCATCAGGTACATATTATGAACTAAACAGTTTTGGATTTGAATTAGGTGTTAGCGTTTCATAAATTAAGATCATTATAAATAGTAAATGGGGTGTGCGAATAATTTAAATTATTACATGTATAATTTAGTTAGGTTTATGCTGAAACTTAAAATGGAATAGGATACTAAAATCGAGGAAGAAAAAATATATTTCAGGGACCAATATTATTAATCCCACGTCATAGGGGACGTCATTAATTTGTTTATATTGTGGATTAATCCTTTGAATGGATATTTTTACAAATAAATAATAAAATATTAAAAATTAGCATACAAGAATAAGAAAAATATAAATTTAAAATATTATAATTAAAAAGAATAAATAAATACACACAGATATACACATGAATGCATACATAAACACGCACAAACGTAAGAAGAAACGGATTTTCGATTAGAATTACATTAGGTTGCTAAAGTTAAAGTCCTTATATATGTATAAACGAGTGTGTTTTTTTGTGTGTGTGTGTGTGTGTGTGTGTGTGTGTGTGTGTGTGTGTGTGTGTGTGTGTGTGAATTCTAACGAACTCTACTCCTCCGAAAGCCTTGGTCCCATTTCAACCAAAATTGTTCCACTTGTCAACCTTTGATGAACCGTTAAAGTACGCAAAATATTTTTGCCTTATGCGAATTCAACTTAAATCGGGTAATATATATATATATATATATATATATATATATATATATATATATGTGTGTGTGTGTGTGTGTGTGTGTGTGTGTGTGTGTGTGTGTGTGTGTGTGTGTGTTTTGTTTTAGTTTATGTCGTTAAGAATTAAAATTTAGGCGTGCATAAATATTAATTCATCAAAATAAAGTAAAATTAGGCTTATACCAAAAATTAAAAAATGAAATAGGGAATAATAATCGCGGAAAAAAGAAGAGAAAGAAAGAAATTTTGGAGTTATATGAATTTGTCAAGGTCTAAGTATTTAAGTAGAAATTTCTTTCTATGTTTGTATATTGTCATCAATTCACTTCTTTGTTCAATAATTTAGGATTATTTAGACGTTTTAATATAAGCTTTTACTAAAACGCATGTTACATATATATATATATATATATATATATATATATATATATATAAACGCATAAGTTACATATATATATAAAAAATGGAGAAAACAGATTTTGGAATCTCATTGAAAAATATATCCAACACGAACAAAGGGGAATATTTCATTAAACTATTGAATAAAACAGAGGATTTAATCCGACGGATGAGATGGAAGGCCCATTTCTTCTTACACAAAGAAGAAAAACCAAAAGAACATGATACATATGAGTTTAAAAGCAAAAAACAGCTCCATGCATTGAAAAGTTATGCGCCTTCGAAAATGACTTACTGGATATAAGTAGCACAACCTTTCAAAAGAGGAAAAACGATTTCCAAAAACATCAGACAAAGTGTCAATGAAAGCAGATAAAACGGCTAATTTTTATAAAATAACGCCGGAAAAATACAACATTCTAATCATGAAAAACCTAACAAAGAACTATAAAAAAGTTGATAAGAATAAAGTGGACTTAGTAGAGAAAATTAATACAGATAGCAAAAAAATCACGGATAGATTAAAAATTAGCGATAGAGTAGCAAAACTTAACACAAGGGAGTGCTATATAACAGTAAAAGACCATAAAGAAAACTTTAATATAAATCCCATCACTAGGATGATAAATCCAACCAGACCAGAAATAGGAAAAATTAGCAAGAAAATTTTAGAAAGAATCAACGAACAAATCAAGGATTCGCTGGAATTGAAATTATGGACAGACACCACGGAAGTAACAGGGTGGTTCTATAATATAAAAGAAAAGAGCAACTGCTCTTTTATCCAATTTGATATCGAAGAATACTATCCATCGATATCAAAGAAACTATTTGTTTCGGCTCTGGAATTCGCCACTCTTTACTCGGATATAACGGAGCAGGAGAAAACAATAATCATGAGTGCCAAGACATCTGTGCTCATCCACAAGGAAGAACAGTGGAAAAAATTAATTCCAACGAGAATAATTTTGATATTACGATGGGTTCGATGGATTCTGTAGAATCTTCAAATCTGGTAGGATTATTAATATTATATAATCTCACAGCCTATAAGGAAATGAACACTAAAGACATTGGGCTTTATAGAGATGACGGACTTATAGTAATAAGAAATACCACAAACTTCAAAATAAACAGGGTTAGAAAAATGATACACAAGGAGTCTAAAAATCTCAATTTAAAAGTAACAGTTAAAGCTAAGATAAAAAAAGTAGATTTCCTCGATGTAACTTTGGATCCAGAGAAAAATATACACCAACCATACAAAAAAACAAATACAAACCCTTTATACATCCACCCAAAATCTAACCACCCTCTTTCTACCACCAAGCATATACCCTCATCAATAGAATACAGAATTAGTAGAAACTCGGCTAATGAGGAATTGTTCAATAAACATAGCAAGTTTTATAATACTGCATTGAAAAATAGTGGATACATAAACCCAAATATTAAATATGTAAACAAGAAAAGCAACCCTCGAAGAAAAAATAGGAATAGGAAAATCATCTGGTACACACCCCCTTACAACCAGATGACCAATGGTAGGTTGGGAAGAACATTACTCGAGTTAATTAAGAAACACTTACCGGAGAAAAATCCACTAAGTAAAATCTTTAATAAAAACACTATAAAATTAAGTTACAGCTGTATGAATAATCTAGAAAAAATTATAAAAAAACACAATAATAATATTTTTAACAAATTCAACAAAACCAGTAAAAATAACCAAACAACAGAAAATAACAATTTAGACAAGAAGAAATGTAATTGTAAAAACCCCATAAACTGTCCACTAGGAAATGGGTGTTTGACGGAATCGATAATCTATCAATGCGAAATATCGACGAAGGAAAACCCAAACAATATAAAAGTCTATATAGGAAGTACTAAAAACACTCTAAAGCAGAAAATTTACCAGCACACCTCTTCATTTAATAATAGCAAATAAAGAAATAGAACATCCCTATCGAGATATCATTGGTACCTAAAGGAAACAAAAAAGACACCCAAAATAAAGTGGAAAATTCTAAAAGAAGCTAAAACATCTAAGTCCTTAAATGAACCATGTTCATTACGCTTATATGAAAAACTATTTATTATTAGATCCCTTAAATATAAAAATTTATTAAATAAACGCAACGAAATTAATGTCATATGTAGACATTATAAATTATTCACATTAGAAAATGGATAAAACCTGAATTAAATAACATGCTCACTGACGAATTATGTAAAAATAAAAATAAAAATAAAGCCAAAAATGGAATAAGTTAGTTTTTCTTTTCTTTTTTTTTTAAATAATTCCCCTCTTTGTATCAGGATAATAAACTTTACAGCAAATTGATAGATGGAGCGTAAAAATAGCAGTTCGAGGTTTCTTTGGAAAAAATCTTTTCTTCAACAAATAGACTAAAGGGGACGAGAAAAGGAGATAGGTATTACAAAAAAGGAATATCACATCAAATGTAATAAAACTGAAGGGAAAATGATTAGATCAGATAAATGCGAAGGGAAATAGACAAGAGAAGAATAGGGTCAAGAAAAAAGAAAAAAGAGGAGGAAAAAAGTTGGTTAGCACAGAAGTTCTTCGGGGTCAAACCCCAAAGTGAATCTCCATTCTGATTAGCCAACACACACAAGAAAAACACCCACATACATTAAGAGTAAACCGAAACTATTTATCATTTAAATGTAAATCGTCTGCACAGCCACACCAACATTGCCTGATGATGAGAATTGATCTCGAAACAAGGAAATTTCCATGTCGCAATGTAAAATTGACATAACCATATAATTATATTATATGAAGCTCTAAAATACTCATTATATTCAGCACTGTTTATAATAAAATAAATGCCAGAGCACTCAAAATATAAAAAAAAACTTTGAGTCCTCTTCGCTTGGAATTAGATAGATAGATAGATAGATAGATAGATAGATAGATAGATAGATAGATAGATAGATTTCCACCCGTAAACTGCGAGGATAATCCAACAACATCAGCTTAATATAAAATAGTAAGTGTTATATCTATATAAAGAGCTCAATGGATGTTATCCAGTGCAATATGATATTTATAAAGGAAAACTCAACACGTCATTTAAATTGGTTATAAATTATAATTAATTTCAATAAGCTAAATTAGCTCATTTCATCAGGTCATACATTATTCATTCTATTTAGTACAAAAGACTTTGCCGGCAAAAGATTTTTGTACCAAATGGAACGTTTTTTTGTACCAAATGGAACGAATAATGTGTGGTCTGATGAAATGAGCTAATTTATCTTATTGAAATGAATTATAATTTATAACCAATTTAAATGATGTGTTGGGTTTTCCTTATATATATATATGTGTGTGTGTGTGTGTGTGTGTGCGTGCGTGTGTGTGTGTGTGTGTGTGTGTGTGTGTGTGTGCCAGTATATATGTGCGTGTGTTTTTGCGTGCATGCGTGCGCGTGTGTGTATGTGCGTTTATTAAAAATAAATATAAACAAGCATATATGTTTTTCTATTTATTCGTTTTAAACAGAATTTTTAAATTCATTCCATATTCTAAACACATATCAAACATATGTGTATTTCCTGTTTTGGTGGTTTTTTTAAAGATTTTTTTTGTTTGTTTGTTTTTTTTACAGCAGACATGAAAATTGAGTTTTATTAAATTAAATTGTTACAGTTTATTGCAACTTTATCAATAAGATTATTGAATGATATTTGAATCGCGGTTTATAAATAAATGAATGAGTCGTGTGATGCTCATCACATAAGTGGCGAGATTTCTCTCCAAGAAAAATGAATATTGCCGCTTTGCTGAGCGTTCATCTATTTCATTTTATAGGCATCTATGTATCAATTTATCGATCTATCCCGTTCTATTTTAATGTATCTGTCTATCTATCTCAGTCTGTAAGCATTTATCTATTTACCAATCTCCTATCTGCTTCTATCTCATCTTATTTACATCTATTCTTATATCTAATCTTATTTGTTTATCTTATTCTATAAGCATCTATCTCATCTATAAGCATATATATATATATATATATATATATATATATATATTGTTTGTGTATTTTGGAAGCATTTTTTCATTAATACACGTTTCATTGAATAATATAGACGAGTTCTGTTTATTTATTTTGTGTAAGATCCGTTCGTATGATCTGATTAGCTTGATAGTGTTGTCATGGAAAGACGACAAGAAATCGCAATAATTGTTGATTTTTTTATCAGGTCTGAGATTTCGGCTTACATAAGCCATTATCAAAGGATGAACATTTAATGTTCAGTGAACATAGAACATTGAAATTATTATTAACAGAGTGGCGTTATCCGGAGAAAATTGTTGTTTTTTTTTCGTGTTCAGGTTTACAAACCTGAACACACTAATAAAACAACACATGGTAATAGCCCAACCAACCCCAAACATATCACTCTCTTATATCGTAGACAAATGCACACCAACTACCAACTAGATGAAAATATCCTAAAAAACTCATAAGCACTAATATCTCTCCGACAGACCCCAACAAAAGAATTAAATTTATCATATATTACGCTAAATCCACAACATCCAACTCAATCGTCCGCAACGACTCCTCCCCCACCGTTAGCGATTTGCAAAAAAACAATGTAGTGTATAAATTCAAATGCCCCTTTCGAGAATGTATCTCTAACAAACTAAATAACACCTACATTGGACATACTACTAACTCGCTTTCGCGGAGACTTACATTGCACTTAAATGAAACTTCTAACATATTCCGACATTTAAAACACCACGTCTATCAACACACACTTCTTAGGAAAACACTTGTTGAAAATACGCACATACTTAGACAAGAAAATAATAAACGAAAACTTAAAATTCTAGAAGCTATCTATATCAAACAGTTTAAACCTAGCCTAAATAAAATAAATTTCGACACCTCTACTAACATACTTCAATGCCTATAATCGACGGGAGAGGTCATAGTTATTATACTTACCCCCTACACCATAGTAGCAGCAGTTCCCAGACCAATCCCTCATGCTACTATACACTCAATTGACCAAAAACCCACTACCACCATTCCATCTCGGCCTACAGCCATGTGCAACACAAAAAATGGACCTGTCTAATTTTCTATGTATAACTCAACTATGTTAATAATAATTTCAATGTTCTATGTTCACTGAACATTAAATGTTCATCCTTTGATAATGGCTTATGTAAGCCGAAATCTCAGACCTGATAAAAAAATCAACAATTATTGCGATTTCTTGTCGTCTTTTCATGACAACACTATCAAGCTAATCAGATCATACGAAAGGATCTTACACGAAATAAATAGACAGAACTTGTCTATATTATTCAATGAAACCTGTATTAATATATATATATGAAATTGTAGGAGAACTTTTTAAATAATTAGATGATTCATCAAGTTTTTGATTAGACCTCAACAGAATGCACTGGACGTCACATATTTGGGACTCGTTAGCAGTGCGCATCCACTACCAGGAATTGAAACCCAAACTGTTGCGTTATTAAGCAGATGTCATAGCAACTGTACCACGGGCCCTGGTGACAAAGAGGTAACTAATTAAACTTGATATAGCGCCACTCATTCACATAATCCTTGGAGGAACTCATCCAAGCTCTTTTAACCATAGGACTGTGCCTCCCAGAGCAACGATAACTCAAACCAAGTCGCTCACTCCGGAGCTTTATAACTTGATTCAAGTAACGATATAAACTGAAATTGTAGGCGGATGTTTGAAATAATTAGATAATTCATATATATATATAAAGTACATGTATTTTGGCAGCATCTTTTCTTTTAAATAAGTTGTGTTAAACGATAGAGACAACATAGTCTTATGTATTTTCTTTTGAATTTTTTCATATTTTCTGATTAGACTTTTTATTTCAGAATTATATTTGTATTAAAATTGTACAAAAGTTGTTTTCGTACTTATAAGCGTCATCGTTCATAATCATGGACTATATTACAGTTTAAAAATCAAATATATTTATTTTCTACATTTTTTATATGGACCCGGTATGGGACCATAAAATAATAAGTCAACAAGATGGTAGGTTCAAAAACATATATTACGTCAAGAAGAAATACAAACAAATACAAAGAGATACAAAAAAATATAAAGAGGAAAGTTATAATATCTTGCGCTGAACTGAAGTCGTACTGGGAACCAGAGGCTCTGTCGCCCTTGCTCACTCCTCACGAGAGTCTCTCTCACTCCTGCACACGTCCTCAAGAGTAATTAACTCTCGATTAATATAGGCAAAGAAGAGCCCATTATTAAGTGGGTAACTCCCCCACAACAATTTTACATCTATTTATCTAGTTCATATTACTTGCATATAATTGCCTATCTGATTCTTATTTTAGTTGCATTTTTCTATCTATCTATCTATCTATCTATCTATCTATCTATCTATCTATCTATCTATCTATCTATCTATCTATCTATCTAGTTTTTTCATTATCTATCTATCTATCATATCTATCTATCTATCTATCTATCTATCTATCTCAGTTTTTTCATTATCTATCTATCTATCTATCTATCTATCTATCTATCTTATCAGTTTTTTCATTATCTATCTATCTATCTATCTATCTATCTATCTATCTATCTATCATATCTATCTCAGTTTTTTCATTATCTATCTATCTATCTATCTATCTATCTCAGTTTTTTCTTATCTATCTATCTATCTATCTATCTATCTATCTATCTATCTATCTCAGTTTTTTCATTATCTATCTATCTATCTATCTATCTATCTATCTCGTGCTATTTGCATCTATCTGTTTGTCTTTTTATCTCATTTTATTTACATTTAACATTTGTATGTCTTACTCTGCATCTATCATTATGTCTGTCTCTATCTTATCATATTCGCATTTACCTGTCTATTTATCAATCAATTTCATTTTATTTGCATCTGTTTAATGCTATTCAATCTGACTATGTATATATCTATCCCATTCTATCTGCATATATCTATTTTCATCTA
>JBBBDQ010001003.1:925000-1100000 GCA_037127315.1 Ascarosepion bandense | reverse complement strand
TCATTTTATCGTATCAGTATTCCAGCAGTTATAGATTAAAGACTTAGTCCAAACTCAATATTTAAGATTATTACCTCAATAATTTTTTAAACAAATAGCACTTCATTTTTATTTTTACGAAGAGCACTTATAAACTATATCGGAAATAGATTTTTTTTTTAATCATATCACCCCAAGCAAGGCGGTAACGTCACTGATGTGCAGGGGGCTACATAAGAGTGAGAAGATTAGAAAAGAGAAAACTGGAAACCGCATCCTAAACAGGAAACAAGGGATGAGCATCTTCACCTGTTCAATAGATATGGGTGGAGTGTGAACCGGGCGATAGTTCAGTCTATCTACTCTAATCCAAATGAAATCAAAATAAAATTAAATTCGATCTAAAGTAATGATCGTGATTTTGCAAAGTATAATGGCACAAAATGATTTAAATCTAATTTGTAAATCAATGGTACTGTATTTGTTAATCTGTTGCCCAGAGATGCCACGTGTTGTATAAATGTTCTTGTCATGACTCACTTCCCATAATTATTGCCAGATTAAAAAAGAAAATCAATTTATTCTTTGAAAACATTCTTGCTGGAACCGTGAACTGTTAAACATTCTTCTATTGTATACGAATATGAATTCCCTTAAGATTTGAGGATATTCTTAATTACGTCTTTTTTTTTTCCTATTTCTTTTTCTTTTTCTTTACTTAATGCATTCTAGCTTTTTTCTTAATATAATCATATCGCCCCAAGCAAGGCATTTTACTGATTTTAGTGGGTAAGAGAAGGATGAGAATACTGATGAGAGTGGAGTGGACGGAGAAAGGAGCATGAGAGAGAAGATGCAGGTTAGTGTGATAGGAGATGACTATTGACTTTACATTTAAATTCTTGGAGATTATAGCTGTCGGGGAAAGCAAGTAAACAGAAGGGAATTCTACAGGCGGGAAGTGCGAGAAAAGAAGCTGAGTAGTAGAATTTGCGTTTATAATTTATTGGTTTCACAGTAAAAGGCTGGGACCTAGTTGCTAATCTTGTGGCTCGAGTAAATTTTTATATAGCGTGGGAGGGGCACCAGTGAGCTAAGTTCATTTTCGCATTTCTTTTTCTACTTGACCTTTTCCTTAATTTGCTGGCACCTCATATTAATGTGTTTGAAAGGAAAATATTTTGATACCCAAGTAACTTTGCAGTTATATTATGCTTATAAAATATCTATTACTTGTTCAGTATGTCCTAAGTTTTAAATAAATACCTGGGAAGTGTTGTAACAGAAGACGGAAAGTACGACACTGAGATCTGAAGACGAATTGGCATGGCAAAGGAAGCATTCCAGAAGTTGAGTAAATTATTAAGAAACAGGACAATTTCACTAGAAACAAAGAGGAGAGTACTGGATTGAGATTTCAGTTCTTCAATATGGCAGTGAATGCTGGACAATATCATCGAAGACGAAGGAAAAACATGAAGTAACTGAAATGTGGTTCTACAGAAGCATACTGGATGTAAAGTGGAGGATCAATTCCATATTACAATCATTATATAAACTGACCCCTTACTTTGTGGTCACAGCAATTTCTATACATTTATATCCCTGAGATCCAAAGTGCGACACAGAGATCCGAAGGCGAATTGGCATGGCAAAGGCAGCATTCCAGAAGCTGAGTAGAGTATTAAGAAAAAGGACAGTTTCACTAGAAACAAAGAAGAGAGTACTGGATTGCTATGTGATGTCTGTTCTTTAAGATGGGAGTGAATGCTGAACAATATCTTCGAAGATGAAGGAAAAACTTGAAGTAACTGAAATGTGGTTCTACAGAAGGATGCTGCGGATATCATGGACCGAGCGTGTGAGCAATGACGAGGTTTTGGAACGGATGGAAACGAAAAGGAAATTAATACTGAGCATCAGGAAGAGACAGCCAAAGTTCCAGGAGACATGTAATGAGGAAAGATGGATTGGAGAACCTGATACTAACAGGCCAGATAGAGGGAAAAGGAGACAGGAGAAAGTAACGGATAACATATTTGAAGGACCTCATCAGGTGGATGACGAAACGAGGGTTGCATGGTGTAACGGTAGAAGGCGTGCTAAAAGTCTCCAGGGATAGGGAGATGTGGAAAGCCATGATCGCCTACGTCCTGAAAGGACAAGGCATATAAAAGAAGAAAAAGATTAAATAAAAAAAAATAGAATAGGTCCACATTAAGTAATTATCATCTTTAAGTTTGAATGAAAAAGCGGACAGCCGAATTTGAAATCCACTTAAATTCGTTTCATTCACTTAAGCGACAAAGTTATTAATCCGTCTCTTCATCCCCCAGATATTGGCTAAATAGCAGTAAAAACTGGGTCTATAGCCTTGGCTGGAAACCAGTCTACATCAGGGAGAAACCTACTGCAGTAAAACCATCTAACTAGACAGTCATGGATAGAAAGAGATATGATCGCTTAAACGAGTATCACCAATGGCCATGAACTGCCTTATATAGAAATGGATAATTCATATGACATAGATAAATATCATGTATATATCTATATATAAAAGAGAGTCTGAGAGTCTATGTGTGACTGTTCCCTATGCACGCCTTCATTTTTTAAGCTACGCCATTCGAACTTTCTAGGGATACATATCGACAGGGAAGCCAGGTCGACACATACTTTTGAGTTTAAGTTCAGCAATGTTTATCTTTCGGACTCTTTGGCCAATGGAGCCGATTGTTTACATTTGCTCCATAAAATATCTAAGATCTAAGATGGTTACTAGATTACGTCATAGAAATCAAATCACACGTGTCAAAGCGACTAAAAAATATTAGCCTTTAATTTTTATTCCGACGTTTTAAAAATTATTTTTGGTCAACAAAAAATGTGAAAATTTTCCCCGTAATTTTGAAACAAAAGAAATATTTTTTTTAAAAAAGTGTTTTTTCAGACAAAAACAAAATATGAAAGGCTAATATCCCTTCAAAATTTTTCCAAAATAGTTTTATTTCAGTGCAAATGTATTTGCTGAACTCAGCAATTAGATATTGAAGAAACCGACCTTTTTTAATGTTAATGACAAGAAAAAAATCGGACTTCTCGCTCTTTTTGTCAGCCATTACCAGCATAATGAGACTCATTCGCTGCAGAACGATTTTAGGCGTAGGAAGAAAATTTGGGCCTATTTACTTCCTTTGCAGAAAAGTCCTTGCAGAAAGTAGTACGCGATTTATTTTCGGTACTTATTTCCAGAAGAAAGTTATTGGCATTGAAACACGTGAAAAAAATTAGAGATATTTGCGTGTATAAAATGTTATTTGCGTGTGTTTACGTATATAAGGGATGTTAGCCTTCGGGTCCTAAAACGAAAATTTACCATGTCTGCATTTTTAAATATTCTTCGAAAATTTCTTAAATTCATTTAGTCAACAAAAAATGTAAATATTTTAACCCGTAATTTTGAAACAAAAACAAACGCAATGTTGTTTACAATGTCACACAAAACATCAAATCATGTTTACGCAAAACAAAAGAAAATAGATTTTTTAATGGAATTTTTTAACAATTTTTAAACAACAATTTTTTATATAATTATTTTTTTTATATAACTGAGTTTTAAAGTCAGGCGGCGACTACATGCGCTCGGAAATCTCAACAGGCTGCATTAATCATCTAATTAAAAACTGTTTTCTAAGTTGCACGAGCAACGCCGAGCTATGATGCTGGTATAAATATATACAGTCGCATAGTTTATTTTATAATGGTTGTTTAATGAATAACTAACCTAATGGGCTTGTATAAATAGACGTGAGAACAGGGACTGATAGGGATAGCAAGACTACAAATATTGTTTTGAGCCACAACTGATTGGAAATTGTAGAGAGCCATGATCATTATATAGAGAAAATCCTGTTATGCTTTAGGTGATAAAGGGAAACAATCCTAATCGCTAAAATTCGAACATCTCATCCTGAGGTATGTAGAAAAACAATACATCCACTTGACCATTCCACTTTTAATGAAAATGAAATGAGGAATATATTGTTGATTTTTCTAATATTTACCACTTTTTTTCAAAATAACATTGATGAGTTAAATGCATCAGAAACAACGAAAATAAAATCGTTTATTTGATGTTTACTATAGGATGTGCTTTGTGGATATCGACTCGGAACGGCAACACGGCGAGTCGAGTTCAAATTCCAGTTGAATTCCTTGCATTCACTTACGCACAAATACCCTTGGGAAAGGTATTAATCCGTTTCTTCCCTCTGGTTATGGGATAAACAGTAGGATAGATTGAGTTCTATAGTCTTGGATGGCAGCCAGTCTACCGCAGAAAGCAATTGCAACCTACTGCGGGATAATCTTCTGCCCAGCCATTCATGTCTCTTACGATACATGATCGCTCAAAGTGTGTATCACGTATGGCACTTAACTGACTGACTGATGTTTATTATAACAAGTTAATTTAAACTTGATTTTTATGTTCGATTCTACTTTACTATGTGTCATCTCGTCTCAGGAGATTGACAACCATGGCTCTCCACAATTCTCTATCCTTTGTTGGTTTCACAAATGTTTCTTCTTTTAATACCCTTTTACATACCATTTCCTGGGATCGTTATGCACAAGCTCTTTACGGGTGTTACCGGATGGTACCCTCTGTCTCTCTTGCGTTCAATGTGTCCTGTGAGTGTCGAATTCTTCAAGCCCACTTTCCTCATTTTGTATCCTATAAATCTGAAGACTTTCATTTCTTGTTTCATTGTTCTTTTGAATTAATTTATCAAACTTTCTTATTGCTCAGATGCTCTTTCCATGGTATTCTCAACATATCTGGTGTCTCAAGTCTCCTTTTTGAATGAAGATATTGTTCAGCATTCACTGCCCAAATGAAGACTGATATTAAAGTTTTTCTTTTTTATATAAATTTTCCTGTTTCTTCAAATATATTTTTTGATTTTGGAAGACATCTTTTGTTATTCCAATCTAACTCCAGTTTACATTTTCCATCGTTTCTTTAAACACGTTCTATGACGGTTGGAGTTTAACACGTCCAATTTTTAGCTCATATCTTTGGCTGTTATTTTGGTTAATTCTTCTGTAACATTAGAATCATTTTATTTGCTGGACACATTAAATTCATAGACGTCAAATAAAAATAAATTGCAATATTTTTATATAAGGTGAATGGCGCCAACAATGAAAATAGCGTTCTTGTCGCCACGTTTGACTTTTTCGTCTAGTATATACTTTTTATTTTGGGATATACAACCTTTACTCAATACACAAAATAGAACACCAAAGTTCATGGTATCGAGTGTTTTGAACAATGCAACGACCTGTGTTGTACTTTAGTAATTTTTATTTTATTTAAATTGGTTAACGTGTGGTGCAAATATACAAAAAGTCGTGTGGACAGAAGTCGAATAAACATAGACGCTAAATAGAAATTTGAAAAATAAATATTCAAACGCTGATGTCGTTGCGAACAGACTTCTTTTTCAAAGAAAACGATGTCATATTTTGAAAGGGAATATTGTTTTGTTTAATTATCGTTCTAATGTTATGTTTTTCGTGGTTTATTGTATTATAATTATTGTTATATCATTATACATTTAAATTCTTTATATTCTTTAATTATATGTATATAATATATATAATATATATATATATTTAATTATATATATTCTATACATACTCGCTTATTTTCTAAAGATAATTGACAGTTTTACTGGATTTTTTCAAATAAGTTTTGTCACAAGTTTAAGAATTATTATATTAAGAACATTCAATACCCTGTATTTGTTAAAATACTCTTACATTTTTACATTTGTATGAGTAATTTTAATTTATTTTATATTCAGCGTAGGTAACTATCGAAATTGTAAGGAAATCATATACGAGTCTGTTTATTTTTTACTAGAGTCTCCTTGATTTTCTTTTGTAACATTTATTATTCAAACGCCTATGTTTTTCTTTCCTTTTTAATAACACGTGACTATAATTCTTTTTTATGTCTGCAAGTGATATTTTTCATTTGGACAGAGACGGAAACATTTTTTATATAATCATATTGCCCCAAGCAAGGCATTTTACTGCCACTGTTTTGCAGGGGGTTACAATTATAGGGGGTGTCAGAAAGTGGGTAAGAGAAAGATGAGAATACTGATGAGAGTGGAGTGGACGGAGAAAGGAGCATGAGAGAGAGGATGCAGGTTAGTGAGATAGGAGATGACTATTGACTTTACATTTAAATTCTTGCAGATTGTAGTTGTCAGGGAAGCAAGTAAATGGAAGGCAATTCCACAGGCGGGAAGTGCGAGAAAAGAAGCTGATGGAGTATAATTTGCTTCTATTTTCATATTTGTCTGAGCGTTTCGTGTCTCAATGTGTATTATATTTGAATGTTAAATTTCGTAATGTCCTTAACGGGTTAATTTTTTTGGAAGATTCGAAATAATTTGCTTTACTCTTTGAATATTTATTTTTTATTTTATTTTATTTTAGTTTAGTTGTCAGATGTATCGTTTTAGTCATTTTGTGTTTTTTGGTGGGGTGTATCTTTTAATGAACTAGTAATGGATTAAAATAATTTGTTTTATTCATACTAAAAAACCTTAGTATTTTTTTTTATTTATTTACTTTTGTTATATACCAATAAACAGACAAACACGAGTGTATATAAAAATATATGACTTATATTTTTTATTGACGACGATGATGATGGACCGTGTGGCCTAGTGGCAGGAGTGAGAGAGCGCGCTTCTAATTAGTGGGCTTCGACGTGGTGACGGGGGGGTTCGACGTGTGTGTAGCCTCTCTGCTTAGCTCGTCTAGCTTCTTCTTCGACTTCTCGAGACTTCTTCCGAGACTGACTTCTGTCGAGGCTGACTGACTTCTTCTTCTTCGACTTCTCTTCTTGTCTACTTCTGGAGACTGTCAAGGCTGACTGGCTTCGACTTCTCTTCTACTGTCGACTTCTGGAGACTGACTTATCTGCGTTTTCGCAGTCTTTATATATCTTCCAAAACCGGGGACTCGTTTCTTCCGGTTTTGCCTTGATCACGCGACGCCTACGCGACGCCTACGTAAATTCTCAGAGACCCTGTCTGTTTGCTCTGAGCTATTTCCGCTCTGCCGGAAATAGGGTCAAAATGACATCCGCTGCTTTCAATGACCGAAAACACCCACGCTTCATCGGCCTTCTTGGGTGTGGCCAGATTATTATATTACACTCCTCGCCCACCCATTTTTCAAAATGTTCGCCTAAAAACATTTTAAGCGCAACATCCTCACTCTCCTCCCCATGCCACACAAGCCCTACAATTGTATAAAACATGTGCATGCCAAAACAACAAAAACATGTGCATGCTGAAACAAAAAAAAACAACAAAAAAAAATATATATAGGGGAGCCTACATCGGCAACCCGACAATGTTCGTATCCATCTTGAAAATTGTTCTACCAGCTCGATGTTTCATTGTTCTTGGTTTGTTTTTGTTTTTTTTTGTTTTTTTTAATATCCATTTTCACAGAATTGGGCAAAGTTCTCAAAAATGTTCATTTTCCTTCTCGCGTCTGTCCATAAGCGTAGACTCTTCGATGCATAATCACATGATTATTAAGCGGTAACCGCGCTCTAGTTTCAAAACTAACATCGAGTAAATGACCTTTGACCAACACTATGTGTGCTTCTGATCGAGTTTATTGTTACCATGTAACCTCATTTAATTTAATTTAATTTCAAACATACTATGTTTGAACACAGAAAAAAATGGTCATTATTTGCCGTACATATCATTCATAGTCTGACCGAGAAATGTTCAATAGAAATTTAAGAAAATTACCCTGATTCCAACGTTAATCCGCATGCAATTTACTTGTGGAGGATATTAATTTAGTCTAAAAAAAAAAAATGGACCCGTAACTCGCGGCTCCCAGCTGGTACAATGTTTTCCATTCCCTGAACTACATCCTCTGGATTCGAACCCAAGCATATCTGCTTTGTCGACATCTCTCTGTTTAACGCAGAGACATTTGAGGATTGAACACCCGTTGACCCGGAGTACTATTCACAGC
The DNA here is from genome assembly GCA_037127315.1 of Ascarosepion bandense. Taxonomy (NCBI): domain Eukaryota; kingdom Metazoa; phylum Mollusca; class Cephalopoda; order Sepiida; family Sepiidae; genus Ascarosepion; species Ascarosepion bandense. The sequence goes on along the minus strand of JBBBDQ010001003.1, from coordinate 1,091,939 downwards.
GGATAACTCAATTTCCTTTTCCGAAGCACTGTTGCTTCTTTTACACTTAAAAATCCGCTTCCTGGCTACTATTCCCAGGATTATTATTACGCCGACCACGCCAGCAATGACCCCTATCGTCAACTTCTTCGGGAGTTCCTCATATCCTTCACTAAATCTCTCCATATTTACTAGTTTTCAGAAATTAATATATCTTCAAAAGATATTTCCCAAGTCACATAAATGAAAATTCACAGAGGATGTTGAATTTATGGGAACCTGCACAAAAGCATAAAAGTGAAGTACTTTCACGTAAATAAAAATAAGTTTTAGATTTTAATTTAATTTTCCCAAATCTCCCCAAATAATCCGATTCCACCATATTGATAACAAAATATCTTTTCAATATCTGACTCATATCGCGAAACACTGAGACGCTGGTGAATGTTTTAAGAATATATATCATCGGTGTATCCGCAAAGAAATAAACAAACAATGCAGTTGTTTTCAAGCAACGATGTTGAGATATATTTATAATTGGCGATTTTGTTGGCTGTTATTAACTGCATAATTAAAATTACACTTTAAAACTCTCGATAACATTTAAGTCATTTCTATGCTGTAGAAATGTCACGCAAAACACAAACATTTTTAAATTTTGACAATATCTGTGTAACGATTACAAATTGACGTTTACGAACAAATTTCGTTGACGAGATCAAAATTAAAGAACCCTTTCGTTTCTCTGATTTTCCTATTGTGGTAGCATTCAGCAACATTTATAATTTGTCAATGTCTACCAATTTTGATTTAGTTCATGCAATACAAGGCCAAATGGAGAAAATGAAGAGGGTCATTTTACGCTAATACTCCAATTGGGGAAAGTTTGTGTACGTAGAACATCGATTGTTTTTTTGTTTTGTTTTTTTTAACTCGGCTTGAGTACTGATCAGAAAACTCAACTATTTCAACCATACAACTGACCTTCATAATCACATTGAGAATAGTTGTTCGTCAATATTTCTATTGGGTTGTCTGGAAAGTTCATGCCGCTTTTTAAGTAAAATTAAGACACAACCCAAAATTATTTCATTAAATATTTATTCTACGAAATATTAACTATTTTCTTGCACAAACCAAAGAAAACCATTGCTATCAACAAGTTAATCCCATTATCCACTTTAAAGAGTAGAAGAAACTTCCTTTACTTACTCAATAAAAGTACGATTAATTAAGCAACATACCAATAAACTCACTTCATATATATGGTAAACATTAACAACAAAAACAAATCAACTCAGACGCCCTGCACCCACAGATAGGTAAATATTTCAACTTTCTTCCTCCCCGTCAACTTTTAACACACTTTAACACTTTCTTCCTCATTTTAACACCCCACTGTCAATTTTAACACTTCACTTTACACTTTCTCCCTCATTTTAACACCACCTTCCACCCGTCAACCCCCAACCTATGCGCTCTCCGCCACTGCTACCCTCTACATGTATTCCTGACCCCCGTCCGTTCTAACCACAATGCGTTCGACACACTTCTCAATTCTAGTTTCAGATCGGCAAAAGTATACTTTTTTTTTTTAACTGGACTTATTATAAACACGAGCAGAGAACACACACACTATTAAATCAAAGTGTCACTTATCTTTCGTTGATGTCCAGTCGCGCGGCTGCTAAATTTTCGTTTTCGTTTTTTTTTCTGGTGGCAGTTTTAATTCCGGAAATTTCAAGTCTGTTGAATTTTCAATCGTTGTTGTGGTAACCCAATAATGTTCGCATCAATGTTTTGTTGTTTCAAAACAGCAGGTCACTAGCACCAAATGAATTAGTCTGTTATATACCAATAAACAGACAAACACGAGTGTATATAAAAATATATGACTTATATTTTTTATTGACGACGATGATGATGGACCTGTGGCCTAGTGGCAGGAGTGAGAGAGCGCGCTTCTAATTAGTGGGCTTCGGCGTGGTGACGGGGGGTTCGACGTGTGTGTAGCCTCTCTGCTTAGCTCGTCTAGCTTCTTCTTCGACTTCTCGAGACTTCTTCCGAGACTGACTTCTGTCGAGGCTGACTGACTTCTTCTTCTTCGACTTCTCTTCTTGTCTACTTCTGGAGACTGTCAAGACTGACTGGCTTCGACTTCTTTCTACTGTCGACTTCTGGAGACTGACTTATCTGCGTTTTCGCAGTCTTTATATATCTTCCAAAACCGGGGACTCGTTTCTTCCGGTTTTGCCTTGATCACGCGACGCCTACGCGACGCCTACGTAAATTCTCAGAGACCCTGTCTGTTTGCTCTGAGCTATTTCCGCTCTGTCGGAAATAGGGTCAAAATGACATCCGCTGCTTTCAATGACCGAAAACACCCACGCTTCATCGGCCTTCTTGGGTGCGGCCAGATTATTATATTACACTTTTTTAATAGGATTAAATAGCCTCTCCTATAACTAGAGTCGGACACCTCCAACGTCCCTTGAACAGGAGTAGAGTTCATCCCTTCTTTCATGTTTAGGAAAAGGATCCCGGTTTCTTCCCTCTTCGCAGGTCTTAATAGTGGTGATGTTTCAAGAATTTTGTTGTGTGTGTGGATGGTAGCAACATCTTTTTATACTGGAGATACCGATTTGGCAGTTTTCAGGTTAGGGTTAGCGACTAGTAGTCAGGAGCCGGAACCGGAACTATTGTTGCTCTGATCAACAGTTGTACAATATCGCGCATGAGTCTTCCTGTAAGTGCCTCCGGTGAGAAACCCTGGGGCAACAGTATGTTGCAGTTTGCGCCAGTTCCCTCCCTATACATGTTTCATTTGACGACCGAATGCTACTCTAGGCCTCTCATTACCGAAATAACTCTAAATCATGGCAATACACAATCAATGATATGAAACTAAAGCAGCCAAACAAAAAAAAACCCTGAACTCCTCATCATCTCCTTCTCTAACGACCGTGGTATCTGTACTCATCTTTTGCAGTGTGAAATAGTTCCTCTACGAAGGGTTTTCTGACATCCTAGCTCTCTTCGAACGTAATCTCAACACTAAAATTCCCATTCGATTCCTGGATACCTTCCTCTTTTTGGAAAGGATTTCAATGTCCACATGCATGGATTGGATGTTTATGTTATCGAGCATTCTCTCTCTCTCTCTCTCTCTCTCTCTCTCTCTCTCTCTCTCTCTCTCTCTCTGGATATTTTTCTTGAATCTCCTGTCCACTCCTACATGTGTCACTGTCTCTCTCCTAAACTCTATAAGCTAACTTTTCATTCACGACCGCTTCACTTCCTCTTCTAACTACAGCATGTTAGATAGTATTTCAGGCAATATAGACAAGGCCATTTCTCTTTACCCATTCGCTAATATACAGTACTGTGCAAAAATATTAGGACAAGAACTATTTTATCTTTTATGAGGCATATTAACACAATATAAACAATTTAATCAATTTGATTTGATTTACTCAACAAATGATTTAAAAAGAAAAAATACTTGTTACAAAATAAATTTAATATTTAGTATAATAGCCTTTTGCTTTGATCACAGCCTTGATTCTGTCATGCATTGACATCACAATGTATCTAATGGTATATCCTGCCAAGCAGCTTGTGTTTGTTCCCAAAATGTGTCTTGCAAAGTATCTTTAGATTTATCAATGCGAGAGGAGGAATAAGAAAAAATTCCGTCATATCCAAGGATAATAGAATAATGAGTAATTTCAAAATAACTTGTCTGATAGGAAAAATTAAATATAACTTCTTTTTAATACATTTCTTTTACACCTAGTTTTGAATAATCAATATTCATTAGCAATTTACGTGGCTTTTCACCCTGTATTTGAATTTCAGTGAGGTTTTTTAGGAAAATCACCCCTGTCCTAAAACTTTTGCACACTACAGATAATGTGCAAAAGTGTTAGGACAGGGGTGATTTTAAACTTTATTTTGATGCCTCATAAAAGATAAAATAGTTCTTGTCCTAATACTTTTTCACAGTACTGTATTTGTGTTCGGTGACTTCAATGTCCATCATGCAAAGTTGCTGGAAAACTGTGACCGATCTTCCCAAAGTCTAAACGCTGAAGTTGTCAATCCCTCGGTCTTTCCCGCAAGTGCTGGATTTCCTCACACGTTTCCCAAGTAACCACAATGGACACCGCTTCTCTTCTACATCTCTCTCTCTCTCTCTCTCTCTCTCTCTCTCTCTCTCTCAACATCTGATGCAGCTCTTGGCTACTCTGATTATTTGTGGCGTCTGTAAATCGCTTTTTCTACTCCCCGCCTTCATTCAGGAAACTCCTACCAGCAGAATAACTTACTGCTTCCAACGAGCGGGCTGGGATTCGTTCCGTGATTTCCTGTGCGATGTCTTTGAGAACAAAGTTATTAGTCTCCGTGTTCAGGACTTCGCCTTTCACCCCTGCTAATATATTTTGACTTAACTATGGTTCATCTTCTTGTTATTCTTCTGCTTGCACATTTTCCGGCATTTTAATAGAAACTCGTATTTGAGGAGATGCTCTGTTTTTTGTTTGTTTTTTCATAATTAAACAGTATATTTATTTACATCTACAGGCGTGAATAATTCAGAAATTTTGTTAGGAAAATATGTGTCCTTCGGCAGAATTCGAACTCAAGCCTTTTTTACATTAGGACACATTATTACATAAAATTCGTAAAATTTCGTCAATAGTCTTTATTTTATAAAAGAGCAGATGAGAATATTTCGAGAAATGGGGGAAATGTGTGTTCAAAAGGACAATTCGGTTCCTTTTTGATCGCGTTTTACGTGGTCGAATGGAATAAGACAAGTCAGTTCTAATGACAGCTTTCTCTAGCGAACGCAGGTTCGAATTCATTTAATTAGAAGTAAAAAGTAATGGTGAATAAATGAATGAAAAATATGTCAGAGTTAATCCATTTTGTAACGGATTTCGTAAATATATGTAGTGCTAAATTGTATTGATGCTTTGAGCTATAATTGTTTTTCCAGGAATTTATTGGTAGAAAGGCATTTTAGGCAAGAAGATTTTCTGTCATAAAGTGCTTGATATCATGATAGAGAGAAAACGCTAATATATATATATATATAAAGTTTAGAAATGATATTAGAGACCAAAGACGAAGTTTTATATATATATATATATATAAAACTTCGTCTTTGGTCTCTAACATTATATATATATATATATATATATATATATATATATATATATATATATATATATATATATATATATATATATATATATATATATATATATATATATATATATATATATATATATATATATATATATATATATATATATATATACTCCGTCTTTGTTAGGATGTGCGTTGTGGTGCTATGGATATCGACTCGGAACGACAAATCGGGGAGTCGAGTTCGAATTCCAGTTGAATACCTTGCGTTCACTTACGCACAAATAACCTGGGGCAAGGTATTAATCCTTCTCTTCCCTCCAGTTATGGGTTGGTGAGAAGACACATCATTGTCTCAGATCCATTTGTATATCTTTTTTTTTTTTTAATCATTTCACCTCGAGCAAGGCGGAAACGCCACTGATGTGCAGGGGCCTACATAAATGTAAAAAGATTAATTAGAAAAGAGTGAGGACTACAAACTAGTTAGAAAGGAACAATAGAAATCTGAGAAAGCAGGTGCGATGACAGATACATAGGTGGAGAGAAAGGGAAGGTTATACAGGGGAGGGGAGAGAGCTAGAGTCCAGTGGTTAGTAGATGAGTATTGACTTTGCATTTAAATTTCTGGAGGTTGTAGCCGTCAGGAAAGCAGGAATACGGGAGTGAGTTGCACAGGCGGGAAGTGCGAGAGAGGAAGCTGCAGGAGTAGAATTGTCGTCCGCATTTGGCTAACCTGACTGTGAATGGGTGGGACCCAGTTTATTGCGGTGCAGAATGAATCGTCTCGGAACAAGAAATAGGGGAGTTCGAATTCCAATTGAATTTGCGGGATTCACTTACGCGCAAATACCCTTGGAAAAGATATTAATCCGTCTCTTCTCCTTCCAGCTGTGGGATAAATAACACATCAGATTGGAGTCTATAATGTTGATTGACAACCAGTCTAGCGCAGAAAGTAATGGCAACCTACAGTGGAAAAACCTTCTGTCCAGTCAGTCATGTCTCTTTCGAGAAATGATTGCCCAAGCGTGCATCACGTATAACTGACTGAGTGATATCATATGAACTCGTTTTCTGTTCGCATGCAGGCAGTTTTCTGCCAGTACATGTTCTTGATTACTCTAATGTCTTTCCTGAATATATCAAGGTTGCCGAGCGTCTCTATCAGATCCTTGTAAAGTACAAATGCCTTTGGCAAGTCTATAACAATAAAGCTGAAGATGCCCGCGGAAACAAAACATACACCCTCTTCTTACTGTGCCATATCCCTTCAGGGTGTAGGTAATTGTTGTGGGGGAGTTACCCACTTAATAATGGACTCTTCTTTTCCTATATTAACCGAGAGTTAATGACTCTTGAGGACGTGTGCAGGAGTGAGAGAGACTCTCATGAGGAGTGAGCAAGGGCGACAGAGACTCTGGTTCCCAGTACGACTTCAGTTCAGCGCAAGATATTATTACTTTCCTCTTTATATTTCTTTGTATATCTTTGTATTTCTTCTTGACGTAAAATATGTTCTTGAACCTGCCACCTTGTTGACTTATTATTTTATGGCCTCATACCGGGTCCATATCAGTAATTATGAACCTCCACTTTGCCCTGTCTCTTGTCGTTCTCAATATTTTTTCTTGGTATCACTTCTAAGCCTTGTTCAGCCATGCCTTTGCTCAGACCTATCAAGTAGACGTCACCCTGGTTTTCCTTGTATCTTTCCTTCAATCCGTCCTGTAAGTATTAAATTCTCCAGGCTCTCCTTCCTCATTCAGTCAGTTAAGTGCCATACGTGATACACGCTTGGGCGATCATGTCTCCAAAGAGACATGACTGACTGGGCAGAAGTTTGCCACTGCTTTCTGCGGTAGACTGGTTGCCAACCAAGGCTAAAGAACCCAATCTGTCCTGTTATTTGACCCATAACTGGAAGGAAGAGACGGATTAATACATTTCCCAAGGGTATTTGCGCGTATATGATTGTAACGAATTCAACTGGAATTTGAACTCTCCGATTTCTCGTTCCAAGTCGATATCCACTGGACTACAACGCACATCCGCGCACTTCCTCATTGCCTTTCGCAGAAACTTCATCTATCTCTTTCTGATGTTGAGTTTCCTTCTCGTTTTCATCCCCTCCATCCACCTCATCGTTGTACATGTGCTCAGTTCATGGTATTCTTAGCATCCTTCCGTAAAACTACATTTCTGCTGCCTCAAGCCTCTCCTTCATCTTTGATGAGATCGTCCAACATTCACTGCCATACAGAAGGACAGACATCACACAGCAATCACTCTCTTCTTTGTTTCCACTGATATTTTCCTGTCTTTCAGTTCTCTGGTTATCTTTTGAAATGTGTCCTTAACCATGCCAATACGTCTTTGGATCTCAACATGGCACTTTCCATCCTCTGTCAGAACGCTTCCCAATTATTTGAGTTTCTTTATTTGGTTTATTTTAGTTTCTCCGATCTGTAGTTGACATTTTGGGGTCATGGAAGGTTAATTGCAAAGATTTCATCATAGTTTGATGTATTTTCCTAAACTCACGGTGGGGAAAATTTTTGCATGTGTATAAGTTATTCTTAGCATTTTCCATTACTCATTTGCACTGATTGCGGACAGTTACTTACGTCTCTCGCTGCTTTCCCCTGTCTCTTCTTCTATTCATCCGACCTGTAAAGAACAAGTTCTCCAGGCCCTTCTTCCTCATTACGTGTCCCAGGAACCTCATTTGTCTCTTCCTGATATTTATGCTCTGTCCATCGTATCCTCAGCATCCTTCCGTAAAACCACATTCCTACTGCCTCAAGCCGCACCTTCATCTTTGATGGGGGCTTACGGCCATATCACGTTAAATACACAGGTTCTCGCTCGATCACTGAAGTTAAGCAACGTTGAGCCTGGTCAGTACTTAAATGGGTGACCGCTTGGGAATATCAGGTGCTGTAAGGGTGTAGTGACGGATGTGCGTTGTGGTGCAGTGGATATCGGCTCGGAAAGACTTAAGCACTGGTACCCTTGGGAAAGGTATTAATCCGTCCTTTCCCTTCAGTTATGGGTTAAATAACAGGGTAGGACTTGGGGACCCTGCTCTTAAAACTAAATCCCAATGAATCCTGATACTCGAAAAAAAAAACCTATATAAAAACAACAATAAATTGTTGAAAGAAAAAGGTATTACCAGCAATAAATAAAATTTAGTTGGCCAGAAATGACCCGCCGAGGTTGATATGCCATAAAACAAAAACAACCAACCAACAATCATCTTTGATGAGAACGTCCAACTTTCACTTCTATACAGAAGGACAGATATCACATAGCAATCCAGCACTTTTTTCTTTGTTTCTAATGAGATCTTCCTGTCTATCAGAACTCTGGTCACTTTCTGAGATGTGTTCTTGGCCATGCCAATGCGTCTTTGGATCTCCATGTCGCACTTTCCCCACTCTGTCAGAACACTTCACAGGTACCTAAATTTCTTTACTTGTTTCATTTTAGCGACCTATAATTGCCATATTGGGCTCTTCTTTATGCTGATGACTATACGTTCAATTTTCTTGCTGTTTCCAAACAAAGAACTATAACGAATCTAATGATTGGGAAACAAAGAAAATTATTAAATAGCATAAAGTATAATTAAGCATCACTTGACATTGAAGGTGAACTGTTGAAACAGCATAACCTCTCCTTGTATTTAAAACAAGTTTATAATTTTAATTTCAAAACGTTGGTGTATTGAGCATGAATACATTAGGTATTCTTCAAGATCTTTACACATACAGAGCTATCTCACTTAGATCCATTATGGTGAAACGGCTGTGTGCAATGGATATCGGAGCGAAATGAGAAACTGAGGAGCCAATTCGAATTTCATTTAAATTCATTGCATTCCCTGACGTGCAAATACCTTTACGTAAGGTATTAATCCATCTCTTCTCCCTCAGCTATAGGTTGAATAGTAGAACAGAGTGAGTTCTATAGATTTGGTTGGCAGCTAGTCTACCGCAGAAAGAAATGTAGGAAAAACATCTACCTAGTCAGTCATATCTCGGAAAAGACATGATTATCCAAGCGTGTATCAGGTATGGAAATTAACTCACTGTCTGATGGTGAAAGTACTAATGAACATATTTCTTCGATTTTTCTATTTTATGAAAATTAATTTCTTACAACCCAATTTTTCTGTCGTTCTGATAAGTGATGTCCTCACTTTTGTACCTTGAAAAAATTTAAATACTGGTGTACATTTTAAATACTGATTTTCAAGATGTGCATTTTGAATACCGATTTTCATGGTCTACATTTTAAATGGCGATTTACAAGCTAAACATTATAAATACCGATTTTCAAAGTTTATGTATGCTAAAGAAAATTGCATACTTACTGTTATGGTGCCCTATCTACATTGGAATGAACTCTTCCGCCTTCATAAATACTAACCTGCGAGACTTCATAGAGGAGGCAGCTGAAACGCAGTGTAACTTGACAGTTCGGGCGGACACTTCTCTCTGCTGACTAATAGCACTCTTATTTTGGATATATGTTCTCTTATTTCACTACACTGATTCAACCTACCTTCTTTTCGTGTCTTTCTTTCTGGCCCTAACAAGGCAACAAATCTTATTATGCTGAATTTTGGAAAACGTATGCTGTGCCGCTTGGCGTTTACCTTGAAAGCTCCAATATAAACATTTCAAAATGTTTGGGTGTCAAATCTAAAGAAAATGCAGAGAATTCGGAAAGAGTTGGCGGAGTATAGTGGTGATTACGAAGGTGTTTGAAATGATCATTAGTGATGGTAAGCTTATGCCTATATTCGTCATCACACCGGGACCCAAAATGAACGCGGAGGCCTACATCAAGAGCCTTGAGAAGGTAGTACCAACCTGGCTTAAAGGGTAGATTCTAGAACACCCTCTCTCTTGCAAGAGGACTCTGCACCATGCCACACAAATATGAGAACTCAGTCACAGCTGTCAGACAATTTCTGAGATCGCATCACGCTTTAGAACTGATCACCTGTAATGAAAACTGAATTTTTAGACAACATTTTTCTTTTTTCGTTTACATTTTGAATATTTTCTAAAACCCAAATAGTCTTTAACATCTTAAATGCATTAACTGTAACCCACTTTAAGATTGTCCTTTCCTAACTTTCATGTGTTTAGCTTGTCTTAGCATTTCAAACCGGTGAAATGTACGGCAAAATTTGTCTCGTTTAGTCAACTGGGACGAAAGAATGAGCTTGATTTCCCCTGAGTCGCACATTCGTATGGGATGCTAAATTTTAGTTATATTTAATAAATCACACTGCGGAAAAACGATTGGTAATTTATTTACCTCTGACGATGGTGGGGGTCCTCACAAAAGGAAGATCCAATTCTAACTTTTTTTTATTATTGCATAGTACAGCAAATTCTTATACGTATGGAAATCCGTACACTTTATCTACTGGCTTCTGTCATGATTGAATATATGAGGAATAGTCTTTGACAGAGTAAATACATTTATAGCGACCGGTCTGAATTTTATGTTTAACATTGATTTCCTCCACTTAGGTTTGGCTGAAACGAATGTCTTCTCCCATAAATATTTATTGATTTTTTGTATAAATTGACTAACAAGTGAAGAATTTCATAGTCAAGCCCTGAAGTATCAATTTGGGCTTGACGACATTAGCAACAGTCTATTTTATTTAAAATATTTTTCTTGATTTCGATTGTAGTTGGCGCGAGGAATCAAATATTTTCGCCCTTAGTATTTATTGTCCCTCACCTTCTAGTTTGGCTATAGGAGCGGCATGTTTTTTGTCCATAGGATACTTGTTCCTGTTCCAAAATGGTTTTACGAAAAACAATATTTTTGCTTTCAATATACTTAACCGTTCCTGTCAGTGTTTACGCCTCTGTCTTTAAAATGAAGTGAAAGTTTATCTCTTGTTTACTACTTAGGATTGACTTTTCAGTTCCTTCTGAAATTTATTTTTTCTTTTTTATAATCATATCGCCCCAAGCAAGGCATTTTACAGCCACTGTTGTACAGGGGGTTACATAGGTGGAAAGTTATGAGAAAGAGTGACAGGTTATAGGGGATGTCAGGAAGTGGGTAAGAGAAGGATGACTGTGGCCATAAAGGGGGATCAGTTTATATATTGATTGTAATGTATAATTGATCTCTCACTTTATAACCGCATTATAATAGTATAGAAATTTTGTTTCTTTTTTATAATCATATCGCCCCAAGCACGGCATTTTACAGCCACTGTTATGCAGGGGTTACAAAAGAGGAAAGTTATGAGAAAGATTGACAGGTTTATAGGGGGTGTCAGGAAGTAGGTAAAAGAGGGATGAATGTGGACATAAAGGGATCAGATATTGATTGTAATATAGAATTAATCCCCCACTTTATATCCACATTATAATAGTAGAATTTTTTTTTTTTTTTTTTATAATCATATCGCCCCAAGCAAGGCATTTTAATGCCACTGTTGTGCCGGGGGATACAAAAGAGGAAATATATGAGAAAGAGTGATAGGTTATAGGGGGTGTCATGAAGTGGGTAAGAGAAGAATACTGATGAGAGTGGAGTAGACGGAGAAAGAATCATGAGAGGGAAAGGATGCAGGTTAGTGAGACAGGAGATGACTATTGAGTTTGCAGTTAAATTCTTGAAGATTATAGCTGTCGGGGAAGCAAGTAAATGGAAGGGAATTCCACAGGCGGGAAATGCGAGAAAAGAAACTGTTGAAGTAGAATTTTATCGGTTGCACAGTAAAAGTGTGGGACCTAGTTGCTTATCTTGTGGCTCGAGTAAATTCATGTATATGGGGCACCAGTGAGCTAAGTTCATCGGAGTAGAAGCTGTGAAAATCTTTCATTCTCTTTCATTCTAAGTTGGTCGCACATTGCATCTTAGTGTCATTATCGCCTTGGTTGGGATGAATTGATCATCTTCATCACAATGTTTATCTCATGTTTAGCTTAACAATAATAACAGATTTTTTTACTCTTAGTAATGTTTTCTATTATGGTTCCTTGGGCACCTCGTCGTAATGTAATGATCAGCAAACTTGTCTCGCTAGAACATATTACAACTGAGTAGTGAGTTCGATCCTCACTGGGTACTCCCATACTTTTGGTCTTGTGACACATCTGAGCGGCGCTTATAAAATCAACTATTATGTCTCCTTTCTGTACGACACACAGAGATAACAGACGTTTAAACTTTTATATATACATTGATTACCGTTAGATTGGTTTGGAGCTGTAATTACTTATTTTTACTTTATGCCTGGTCCTGGGTATGACGGTAAACTGCATCCGGCAGCAAGGCCTCTGACTGGGATGTTGTAAGGAGCATGGAACTATTGCTATTGTTCCCAGGACAACCCTGACCTGGAGTGGTAGCACCTGTTAGAGTCCCAGCCATGGGCATATAGTTAACCCCCAAACTGGGGTCAAAACTGTATGAAAGTATAGAAATAGACTTTTATAGAAATATATACATAAAAATAGACTTTTTATAGAAAAACGTAAATTTTTAAAGTAAAATTATTATCGTAACATATTTTTGAAGGAAAAAAATTATTACCAACAATACATTTTTGAATATAAAACTGGAAAACATCTTCAGTTTTTTAAAATAAATGAAAAAAAAAAATTCATCAAAAGCTGACGAAATCAATCTTCTCACTATAACCGAACATTAAAAAAAGCTTAAAACCCCATCTTTTTGGCATTAAATAACCCACGGAGGATGATATGCCTTTAAACAAAACTCAAACTCAAACAAACTTATGCCTACTTTGTCGAGAGCGGTTGCAACATTTTTCTCAGTATTATCTCGGTTGCTTTTTTTTTTAATCATTGCACCTCGAGCAAGGCGGAAATGCCACTGATGTGCGGGGGGCTACATAACTGTAAAAAGATTAATTAGAAAAGAGTGAGGCCTACAAACTAGTTAGAAAGGAGCAATAGAAAGCTGAGAATGCAGGTGCGATGACAGATACATAGGTGGAGGGAAAGGGAAGGATATACGGGGTGGGAAGAGAGCTAGAATGCAGTGGTTAATAGATGAGTATTGACATTGCATTTAAATTCTTGGAGTTTGTAGCCATCAGGAAAGCAAGGATATGGGAGAGAGTTCCACAGGCGGGAAGTGCGGGAGAAGAAACTGCAGGAGTAGAATTGTCGTCTGCATTTGGCTAACCTGACTGTGAATGGGTGGGACCCAGTTGCCAATCTGGTTGCACGAGTCAACACCTGTTGTGGAGGCACCAGTGACGTAAGTTCGTCCAAGCAGAAGCCATGAAAGTATTTCTTCTACAAGCTCTCTTTAGATATAACACTTTCGTTCTTAAAATAATTTCTAAATCCTGTAATGGTTGGTCGTCTTTATAACACCAATTTACCTGCAATATATGTTTTTTAACTGAAGCAGATAGCTATAGAGATATAAAAAAAACACTTTCTTTGAATAAAGAATTGCTTACTGTAACGTCTTCCAATCATAATATTAGATTTCAACGCTCAGTATATTAATTGTTTAGTGTTAGGACTGAAACAGCTTCTTTATTTTGCCTGGTAACAGCAATTCGTTTGTCTAAAATATTTGTTAGATTTGTCGATATGCAAAACAAAAGGTTATAACCATATTTGTTATTGAGTACAACAAAAACAAAATCTTGTTCTCCAATATAATTATTCCTGCCTTTCGAAATAGCGATAAGAGAAAATATTTTTCTCATAATATATTTCTACATGCATTATATACATTGTGTTTATAGATTGATCTTGTTCCGTCTATCGTGTCTATCTCATTTAGTTTTTATTTAGTACAGCTCAAGTACATTCTGTCAATGCTTTCATCTACAAGGCCATTATCTAATTTGACAATCCCGAGTGTAGAGTCTGTTCGAAATTCATTGAAGGTTACCCGGATCGACAAGCCCCTGATGAAAAACAGTGAACACAAAAGCTGAAAAGTTATGACAACAACAAAATTGAGAACAATCATGCTTATCTAAATAATCAGCAAAAAAAGCAGCCCAAAGTGCCACATACGGGCGGGGGATGTTAAAATCAAGCAGGTACGTAAATTTAAATATATAGGAAGTTTTCTAACTGAACATAGAAAGTGCGACACAGAGATCCAAAGGCGAATTGGCATGGCGAAGGACGCGTTCCAGAAGCTGAGTAAAGTATTAAGACACAGGAAACTTTCACTAGAAACAAAGAGTAGAGTACTGGATCACTATGTGATGTCAGTTCTTTAATATGGCAGTGAATGTTGGACAATAACATTGAAGATGAAGGAAAAACTTGAAGCAGCTGAAATGTGGTTCTACAGAAGGATGCTGCAGATATCATGGACCGAGCATATGAGCAATGATGAGTTTTTGGAAAGAATGGAAACGAAAAGAAATTAATATTGAGCATCAAGAAGAAACAACTGAGGTTCCTGGGACATGCAATGAGGAAGGAAGGCTTGGAGAACCTGATACTAACAGTCCAGATAGAGAGAAAAAGAGACAGGGGAAAGCAGCGGATAACATATTTGAAAGGCCTCAGAAGGTGGATGACGTAACGAGGGTTGCGAGACGTTACAGGAGAAAGCGTGCTAAGAGCCACCAAGGATAGGGAAACTTTGAATGCCATGATCGTCTACGTCCTGAAAGGACAATGCACATAGAAGAAGAAGCATGCAATTATAAATGTTTGCCTATGGGTGGGGGAGTGGTTTAATGCGTAGCTGCTAGGAATAATACATCGGCGAACAGTTTTCAAATTCTAGTTTTCTTTGTTACGTTCACGTACGGGCAGTTACCCTTGAGAAAGGCATGAAACCATTTTACGCTACCTTTAGCTGTGTGTTAAACCGTAGAATTTATATATAGAAAAATCATAGTTATTAAAAAAATGTTAATTCAATATTCAATGGCCAAAAAGAAGAACTCTACCTACAATGCAAAATATTTGTAGGATTTAAATAACCCATAAAAAGTTAAAAAGCCATAAATAAAGAAAACCAATCGATATTCATCTCAGAAATAAATACATATATTTGTTTTGGTGTAAGAATGACAAACTTCTTTACTTTTTTGTATTCATTACTTCTTGTCAAGGTTATATATAGGGGTAACAGCCTGTTCTCCTTAATATATTTCTTTTTCCTGTCGAGCATGAGATTAACAGGATCTCTCCCTTTAATTGATTCATTTTTTACGACTCTTTGCAAAAATGTGATTCAATAATTTTTTTTTAATCATATCACCCCGAGCAAGGCGGTAACGCCACTGATGTACTGGGGGCTACATAAGAGTAGAAGGAGTAGAGAAGAGTGAGGAGAAGGACTAACCAGTTAGAAAGGAACAAGAGAAGGATGGAAGTACAGGTGTGTTGATAGTTGCAAAGTGGAGAGAAAGGAAAAGATATACAGGGGTGTGTGGAAAGAACTAGGTTGAAGTAGTTAAGAGATGAGTATTGACCTTGCATTTAAATTCCTGGGGGTTGTAGCCGTCAGGAAAGCAAGAATAAGGAAGCAAGTACCACAGGCGGGAAGTGCGAGAAAAGAAACTGCGGGAGTAGAAATTGTCGTCTGCATTTGGTTGAACAAACTGTGAGTGGGTGAGACCCAATTGCCAGTCTGGTTGCACGAGTAAACACCTGTTGCGGAGGCACCAGTGACTCAAGCTCGTTGGAGAAGAAAGCATGGAAGTATTTATAGAACAGACAAAGGGAAGCCACATCCCGTCGGTGAGAAAGTGGCTGTAGTCGAGCCGCTAAGTCGGTACCTATCACATTACCCTGATCTTCAAAATCTTCCTCTACAATTTTACGTTAGATTTCTTTTCTTACACTTTGATTTACATCCAGTTGACCATGGACGATCAAATATAGATTTTCAGAAGCACAAACAGATAATATCGGAAGCATGTTAAAATATCATTTTTTTTTCAATAAAATTAATATCCCGAAATAAACGAAGTATTTGGTGAAAAAAAAATGTACATCATTCGGAGTGTTGTCCTCGTCTTTATTGTCATATTCACGACGTTTCGGCTATTGTACGCTACAACCTTCTTCAGGTGACTGGAATTTTGAACCGAAATCTTTATTTTGATCACCTGGGTAGATTGATTTCGTTCTATAAGTCATGTTACTTCCGGATGTCTTAGTTTTGCTCCATTTAACTCAATTGTCCAAGCTTTTGTTTGCCATTACCGTCGCGAGGTATTGAACTCACACCTCTTTGGGTTGAGTCACTGGATCAAACTAACGCTTTTATCCATCTGCCTATGTGTCCTCAAAAGAGATAACAAAACGGTGATTGGTTACCTTCATATATTTCTTGGTATCTGATAAGTTTGACGAGTGGTTGGACTCTCTTTTCTTTGGCTTCTAGATTATGTTCCAGTGAAACCTTTTTCCCTTGATTAGGTTAATTGCTTCGTGTCACACTAGATGATGAGACGAAGAGTATTATTTTTTAATTATTAGTTCTTCGCTGTTTGTTATAGAATCATTTTGCTTACTTTTTAAAATATATTTATGTTTGATTTTCCTTTTGATACGTTTAACCATTTCTTTTAGTGTTGACTTTAGGAGTACCTGTTTTTGGGTTTGTTTGCTTTTTTTTTTTTTTTCATGTGTTTCTTGGATACTCTCAGGTGAGTCTATGGATTATATTTTGCCTTTAATACATTTAAGACTTAATATTACCATCGACCATAGGCTTATTTCTTTTTCTCTCTTATTGTTGCGGGATCTCCCCTTTTTGTATATGATAATGGACTCGACTGAGTGTACATATAATCCTGCCATATAGAGAACAGTGAATCTCAGAATCAGTTGCAGTCGGCATTTGCCGCTGCTACTATGACACTGTCAGCTCTCTGCCTTTGGGTGGAGGGCGCTCTCTACCTTCGGGGAGAGAGCACTAACCCAGTCGTGGTTCCGCCGAAGGGTAGAATCACGGCTGGGGAAAGATAGACAGATATTTTTGGCCTGGCTATATGGCCGGGAAGAGCCACATTAATAAAACCTTGTGTCACACCTCGCCTTATGTGGGAAGATGGATAAATACCGTTGCAGTTGGTAGTGGTGAGTAATCGTAGAGATCTGTTACAGTTATCGAAGATTTCCGACAGATACCGAAGTTACCCAGAGACCAGACTAGCTCTGAGCTCCACTCAGCTAGAATGAGTTACCCGGACATACTATTTCCAACGACTTCACTTCAAGACTTGTATATATTTATTTCTTATTAAGAGTATTCCTGAATTGACTAACCCGCGTTCAAGTTTGTATATTACGTTCAATATAACCTACTTTTCTATCTCCATATCTGTTTTTGGTGTTTATTATTTTGTGCGGTTCCTCATCCGGAATCTACAACACTTACTTGGACAGCTTTTCCTTTTATTTGTAGATCTATTCGTTCCTATCTGAGTTGGCTTTAAGATTAACAACTTTTCGTTCCTTAATGCATTTATTGGTTTGATTATTTGGTTCATTATCGATGACCGGACACGGCAGACATTTTGATCCTTCTCCACAGGCAAAGACTGAGCATCTCCAGCCCAGCTATATCATTAATCATTTCACTTCAAGCAAGCCGACAATCCAAATAATATACAATTGGTCATTGTGAGTGAAGGCGAATGAGAATATTTAAGCTACCGGAAACTATACGAGAGCAGTGCTCCATCTTTAGCCTGGTTTTACTCTTGCAAAAATAAAGGATAGCAGAAAAAGTTAAGTACTTACTAGAGTGAAACAAATAACGCCGATCTTGTTTTCAGCATGTGATGGATCGGATATGTAAGTATCATTTGAGATTTGGGTAAGAAGGATTCTCAATGACGCCTTGAGAATTAATGATTTTTATTTTAATCCAAAATTAATCATTTTAATCTGACAATTAACCATTGAAAAATATGGTCTACAACAACAGAACCCTAGTGTCAATTGTTTTAGAAACAGAAAGAGTATTCATTAAAGAACACAAAAATTGAATAATAGAAGATTGGAAAAAACGTAAGCTGGTCTGAATGACAACGAAAAAAAATTGATACTGAGTATCACGAAGAGACAGCTAAAGTTCCTGGGACATGCAATGAGGAAGGAGGGCTTGGAGAATATGATACTGACAGGCCAGATAGAAGGAAAAAGTTCCAAGATCTACTGCGGCACTCGGATTGTGATGAAGAAAGTTGGAGTAAACAGGATGAAAAGGTTGGATTTACCCTAACTTGTTAGTTGGTTAATGTTGTATAGCTGCAAATCAACATCTATGGGTTATTTAATACCAAAGTATAAATAATTTAAACATAATTTTATAGCTTCAACTAAATATATGTATTTTGAACTCAACTGCATACTATAAACCACGGATAAAATGTATTGCAGATCGTTTTGCTTTAAAAATGTATTGTTGGACATTTCGCTATAAGTGTCGGTTAGGCGATCATGTCTCTTTTATCCGGGACTGACTAGGCAAATGATTTCCCGCGGTATATTGGCATTTCTTTCTGCAGTAGTCTGGTTGCTTAACAATGGTATAGAACCCAATATTTACTGCTATTCAATTAACAGCCGGAGGGAGAAGATGGATTAATACCTTTCTAAACGTAGGTAAATGCAACGAATCCAAGTAGAATTCGAACCTCGATTTTCGATTTCTCATTTCGACCCGATAACCATTGCATCACAACGAGCATCATAAATATGTATTGTTAGTTCTTTTTTACATATTATTCATTTTTATACTTTCATAGTGTTTTGCTTTGGGGTTCACTATTTACCCATAGCTGGGACCCTCAACATTGGGTCAGGTTGAAATTAGGAAAAACTTCAATTAACAGGTGGTACCACACATTTTGCTGCTGGATATAGTTTATTATCCTACACAAAATTGCCTTGCCTTGTATTAATGGTTCACGCTGGTATTGATAAGGTAGTGCCAGAGGAATTTTTTCTCAGCACACAGCGAAACCCTTGCTACCAAAAGTCATCTTTTAAATGGTGCAGCCTCTCTAGAGTATGGCGGCTGAACATACCTCGTAATGTTTGCCTACAGTGTACCCATCTCTTAGTGTTCATTTCCAGTGTCATAAACCAAAAAATGGTGACTAATTGGTGAATGGAATAAAACAATGGCTTTTTCCGTGTAAAAATGAACGCCAAAGTCTCACTGTGGTTACAACCAATCTATCTGGAATAACTGTTACTTGCCATAATAAAACCTATGAACCCAAATTTCAAAAGAGCATTTCCGGACAATCGTCGGGTCAAAGCAAGAATAATTAAGGCGCTTCTGAAGGTTTGATCTTACACTAGAAGGGTTTACTTAACCGAGGAGTGTATATACATAATATTTGCCTCATGCATAAAGTATTTCTGATTCTTAAATGATTAAAATGGAAAATATCCCTGGAAATCTGAAAACATATAAAATCAACCGATTAGCAATCCTATATTCTATAAGTATTAATATGATATCCTGATGTCACGGTAATAGGAAATATGTTTGCTTATTAACGTCTCGTAATACCTCTTGTTAATAACAGAGTATTTCATTACTCCATAGTGAATAACAGACTGCATTACCGATAAATACATATTAAGTTACGTTGAATTTTTATTAGATAATAATAACGATAATAAACTGACAAGCTCGAGAAACACACGAACCTCTGGAAGTAAGAATATTGAACGACAGGCCCCCAATGTCCCAATTAGAATTTGAATGTTGATGCCTCTATCAGAAAAAACTAAATCCTACATCGTAATAATTAGAATCGCATCGATTCAGAAATCTCCGTTAGTTAGCTCTGCAAATATTCTATGAACTTTTGTCCTTGCCTGAAAACGTACACCTTTATGCTGAGCATCCATAATGCAGGATACCTGGTTAAAATGATATATTTGCCAGACATAATAATAATAATAATAATAATAATAATAATAATAATAATAATAATAATAAATGGAACAAAACAACACATTGAAAGAATCCCTGGAAATCCCAGCTTAAGAGATATATAAAAAAATGTCTTATTAAGTACAGCCTACACACTAAGGAGAACTTTGTCTATGTAACGCTCGGAATGATATTCCTAACTTTTGGCTATATTATTTAAATACAGCACATAAAAAACTAGCCAAATAACTTCAAGAAATGGTTGAGGATCCCACTAAAATTTCTGCATGGATGACCAAAGGAATTACATTTCTTCTACCCAAGAATGGTGACACAAACAACCCGAGAAACTACAGACCAATTACATGCCTTCCGACAACATATAAACAATTAACATCTATTTTAACAAAACAGACATATTTATTCTTAGAAAGAAATGACATGATACCGCTTGAACAAAATGGGTGTAAACGTGACTGTAACCATTCTATGGGATTACACCATCTACACAGACAGAAAAATTGAAGCAAACAGGCCAGACATTATTGTTAAAAACCAGAAAGAGAAAACTTGTCTATTAATTGATATGGCTTGTCCAGCGGATTGTAACATAGCAACCAAGGAATTTGAAAAACTGTCAAAATATAATAACCTGGAAATTGAAATAGAAAAAATGTGAAAATCGAAAACAAGAGTTGTGCCAGTGATAGTAGGTGCACTTGGAATGATAAAAAATGGAACAAAACAGCACATTGAAAGAATCCGTGGAAACCCCAGCTTAAGAGATATACAAAAAATTGTCTTATTAAGTACAGCCCACACACTAAGGAAAACTTTATCTATGTGACGCTAGGGATGATAGGGGAGATATAAAAACATGAAATGGAGCCATAACAAGACGCAACGACCTGCCTTAGGTCTTCCCGCAGACTTGGTTGGTAATGCAACCAGAGCAGAATTCGAAATATGATGGAAAATGACATAATAATAGTAATAATAATTTATTAAGTTTTAGGGGGAAAAGATGATGTGAAATGGAAAAATCTCTAAGATTTTCGATTTCCCAATCGCTAAAGAATTAAAGTTAGAGAAAACATTGATTGATTTTTTCTTTCGACAATAAAGTTACATAGACAGGCGTAAAACAAATATTAGTTTAATGTCTTCAGAATAAACATTTCGTTTTAATTTAATCACATCTGCTTTGTCTTCAAATTTCATTTTTCTCATCAAATGAAGATCATCAAGAGAAAATACATTAGATTTTTTTCTCAATTACGTTGGTTCAATCAGGTATTCACTATTTAAATCTAGAGTTAATTCAAAATTGTGTCTAACGATATAAAAAGATTTCAGAAAACATTGTTTAATCATTTTAAGATATATTTGGATTAATAAACTCATTTATAAAAATTTGAATTCGATAAAATGTTCAGGTTATTGGCCTCCCAAAACTTCACAAGAGGAAATAGAAATAAAATTGAATACGACAAATATCATGTTTATTTATATTTTAATGAATACAATATAATTTAAGGTGATGATTGTTTACACAGCCTGATCTCTCATTAGATATTCTAATGCTATGGGAACAAGATACATTGATCGACACCATTAACTCACCATTTTTTATTGATTTTAACACAATATAAGGCTCAAGAGTCTCTTAAAGTAGAGTGCTATCTTAAGGACGTGAAAGAGGTTTATATTATGAAAATAAGTACTCATACTAGACTAGATGATTTTAGCGAGATAAGAGGGCATTCTTTCGAGAGTCTGGGGAAAATAGAATACGGTAATAATGAGTATAAGTTAAATCTGCGGAAGTATTAAGTTAGGTCTTAGCTGTACAGCTTAGAAATAAAGAATGTACACCGTCGAAACATTTGCCATGGATAATAGCGACAGAGAAGCGAATAATTAGTCCATGGGGCAGCAAAAATGGTTTGGACTTCAATCACGAATATAACGTGAGGATTGGAAGCTCCAGCCTATATATGGTAGGAATTCTTGCTCTTGTAAAACAAAGCCTGGTAAAAGGTTCTATACGGCAGTGAATGTTGGACAATATATTCGATAATGTGATTCTACAGAAGGATGATGCGGATATCACATACCGAGCATGTGAGCAATGATGACGTATTGGAAAGAATGGCAACGAAAAGAAAATTAATAGTGAGCGTCATGAAGAGTAATGGATGATCGGATTGCTAATATGTTGATTTTATATATTTTCAGGTTTCCAAATAAGTTTTTCTTTTTAATTATTTAACAATCAGAAATACTGATGAATGGAATAAATATTATGTATATACAACCCCCCTGGTGTCAGATCAAACGTTGGTTTTAGTCATTTTCTTTCTTGGATATTTTTGCTTTTAATAATTGAAGAAACAATTCTTCGTATCTACGATAAAAGGTAAAATCTTAGATTTTCAAACTTGAAATAAAATTAGCGCAGTTGCAATATTAATTAAATATACCCATCAATTTCGTCCAGAACGTGTTGAATAGTCTAATAAAAAATAAAAGTACGGGGTTCTCACTCATTAGGCAGTTAATACAAATTAGAAAAACTCTCATGTGGGTTTGATAATTTCATTGACAGTATAACTTAGGTGACTGTACGATTCAACAGTAATGCATGATTGCTGGTAGTCAGCCTTCTAAATCAGTCTGCGAATAACTCCAACTGATTTTGACCTTCTGGGCTCTAGTTTTTATGCCTGTCCCAAATTCTTTTGGGGGTGCATGACGGACATGCAAATCAAATCATAAACCAATGAAATTACTCCCAGCTCGCATTATGAGGCGGAGTGATTTTTATTCCGAATGAAATAGTAATATTTCTGTTGCCGTCATTTCTTTTTGTCTTCTTCTGATTTAAGTAATTACATCATTATTTCTCAAGTTAAATCCTTTCCCAGTAAATTCGGGAATTGAGGACCTAACCTTACTTGGGCTCATCAAAAGTTTTCAACAATCGTCGAAACCATGTTTTGGCTACCGTTATTTAACATTTCCACCAGCCGTAAGGCTCAAGGCTTCCAATGATGTTTTTCTTAGTCACTTTTTTCCCGCTAGTGTTTTCAGATTTTAAAAATTTTGTAATATATATTTTTTTCATTCCACTCATATTGCAACTGTAATCTGCACAATTAATAAAGCCACTAGTAATAATTTTTTTCGCTCCGTCGTACTAAAATAGTATTATATTTTTCCACATGCAATTAGATTATCATAATTTCCACATATCAAAATAGTGTTATATAATTATTGTTCTATCTACTAACCGAATTACAGCGCAATGTTTTGTAACGTTGCATTGGAAAGGATCTTCGATCTTTATGTTGTCTGACAAAATTGAACAACGTGACTGCATTACAAAATCCGTAGAATTGGAAATTCGCGAAATGCTGTCGCAAGCTTTGACATTTTGACTGTTTTTATGTTTTTTCTTTTTGTAACTGGTGTTTCACGGTAGGTTGATTACCAGTTCACGATGGTAAGTATTTAAAGCAACCAGTCAACAGCAAACAGCCAGAATATATGGAAACTGTGAAAACTTCTATCCTGATGATCATCATAAAATCATTTATATCTCTTCTGTCATCTCAATATATAAAAGGTAACGTGTTTGTGTGTCTGTCTGTGTGTATGTTATTTATACAAATCCAAAATTTTCATCTGATTCTCATCAAACTTCACACAAATATTCTTTAGGCTTCTGGTCAGCTCATGGATTACTTATTTTCTCCGCTTCCCCGCCCCCGATATCAGAAATCGATACCCCCGATATTCTATCGAATCTGATCAAAAACCGATATTCAGCCCTCATTATGGCTCATTTTCTCCATTTTTCTCCCGATGGGTACGATAAGTTTTCATGGACTTACTTAGGTTAGTTTTTTCTTGGATGACTTATTTGACTTCGATATTGGAAATCGATACCCCGATATCCTACCGGGTCTGATCAAAATCAGTTTTTCAGCCCCCTTTTTTTTTTGCTTCGGGTCTTGCTCTAACTAGAAATAATTGTAGTTCTTAATCTCAACCATGTAACCATTTACTCAGATGACTTATTTAGCCTTCAAAATTCAGTTTACGACGGAGAACTTATTTGACATCGATACCGGAAATCAAAATTTGACTTATATCCACTTATATTTATTTCAGTCTACGGTTTCGCTTTGACTGGAAACGACTATTGCTTTTTAGTCTTTGGTGCCAACGTCTAAAGAGTCTGAGCTCCAGGACCATGGATTAGTTTTAAAGCTTTCATTACACCCGAGCAACGCCGGGCTATACTGTTAGTCAGCTATGTAGTTTGACAAGTGATTCTACTTCAAGAAAATGGCAATACTGTTAACACTGAATAAATTATCCCCACTTGGCATAGGTTCACTTGCTATCGCAGAATAAGGTTGTTAAGACTCACAAAAACCTGTAAAACGTTACAAATATCGAACAGTATCCAAACATACCGTGTTTTAATTATAAAGTTTAAATACCATATTTCTTCTTAGTAACCTCTATAATCAAGCAAAATAAAAACCATGACCCTATCCGACACTGAAACTAAATACTAACCTTACTTGACAATAAAACAAAACCCTAACCCAATTTTTCAATGAAATCAAAACCTTAACCCTATCCCCATGTGAAATCCAAACCAAACTTAGTGCTCTAATGAAACCAAAATATTAACCCTATACCTTAATGAAACAAAAACTAAAGCCCTATCCCCC
Source organism: Ascarosepion bandense (assembly GCA_037127315.1). Lineage (NCBI taxonomy): Eukaryota > Metazoa > Mollusca > Cephalopoda > Sepiida > Sepiidae > Ascarosepion > Ascarosepion bandense. The sequence continues at coordinate 1,067,139 of JBBBDQ010001003.1, read as the reverse complement.
AATGAAATCAAATCCCTAAACCTATCTCCCGGTGAAGCCAAAATCCTTATCCTGTGCCCTAATAAAACCAAAATCCTAACCTTATCCCCCAATGAAACTAAAATCCTAACCATATCTCTCATTGAACCAAAACCCTTACCCTATCACTCAATGAAATCGATTCCTTAACCCTATTCCAGTGAAACTAAACCCCCTACCCTGTGCCCCAATATTAAAAATGATAACCCTATCCCTCAATGAAACAAAACACTAACCCTATCCTTCAATGAAATCAAAACCCTCATATTTACCCCAAATGAAACCCAAACCCACAGTGAAAATAGTGAGAAGTAAGATTTTAATATATAAAAAGAACATTTCCTTAAATCTTTTACAAAATTTAGGCCTGCTTTCCTCTTAGACACCCAGTACTTAACATAATTCTGATGAGAAAATTATTGAGAACGTTGAGAAAAAATATTGACGTGACTTGCTATTACATGATCCCTGCACCTGTTGCTAAAATGTAAAGATACAATCAAAATAACCTAATTAAAAAATATTACATTGGCAGGGGAATCATTTATTAAGAATTAAATTTTCATTATTTACTACCATTTCCCCACAGAAAATGAAATGTTTTGAAACCAGAGACACCAAATTAAGAAACAGTAAAGATTCCTTTTCGTTCAATAAGAGCAGACCTTTTCAAAAATCTCAGTTCACAAACAAATGGCCAAAATAAAATACTAATTCCTATTATTTTTAAAAGCAATATTGTTACAATGAGAATTTGTCCATAGAAAATCAATATTTACATTGGCTGTTTAAATACAGTTTGGTAGTAAATAAGACACACCTGTAAACACAAATGAACTCGGCAAGACAGCTTAAAGACAGAACTCAGACTGAGATTTGCTTACTTAAATTTCTGGGGGTACCTTAACGAGGTGTAAAGGTGAGAAAGCTTGTCTCGCCATAACCTATTACAACTGAGTTGTGAGATCTTGTGCCACATCTAAGCTGCGTTTAGAAAATCACTTTAAAGTTCTGAGGAAACTCAACCTGGTGTAATGGTTAGAAAGCTTGTCTCGCTGGTATTTATTACAACTGAGTAGTGAATTCGCCCCTCACTGAGTACCCTATACTTTGGGCTTGCTGCCACATCTAAGAGGCGGTTAGCAAATAACTTTAAAGTTCTGTGGGTACCTCAACGTGATGTACTTGTTAGAAAGCTTGTCTCGCTAGAACCTATTACAATTGAGTAGTGAGATCGGTCCTCACTGAGTACCCTATACTTTGGGCCTGCTGCAACATCTAAGAGGTGGTTAAAAAATCACCTAAAAGTTCTGGGAGCACCTCAACGTGGTGTATTTGTTAGCAAGCTTATCTCGCCAGGACTTATTACAACTGAGTAGTGAGTTCGGTCCTCACCGGGTACCCTATACTTGGGCCTGCTGCCACATCTAAGAGGCGTTTAGGAAATCAACACTTGAAGTTCTCTCTGTCTTCGGGCAGACAACTACTCAGCCAGAGTCCGTCTACCAACGGCGACTCAGCTGAGAAAAATATACAATCTTAAGATACAGCGTATGCGTTAGCTGAGCAAATTTAAACCTTGGCCCAAATTACCGCGCTCCTGTTCCCCACGTTAAGCCCAAGAATTTGCTATATCCCGTCTCAGTGTTTGTGTTGGGATTTTGGGTAAATATTAAGAGTTCAACTTGAACTCTAAGCCGTCAAAAAAGCTCTATCTCATCAAGCAGAGAACGACACAGTCGGTGCTCGGTCTACAGTCTGGGACATGTCCGAGAAAGACAGACAATCATTCTACCTTTGGGCAGAATTCGGCTCAGATGATTACCTTCCACGGACAGAATCAGCCGGGAAGAATAAACAGACTTACTATCCGATCTCACTTTAAGTAGGGCTGGGCAAATTTTGATTCTTGGCCCGAGTTTTTGCGTTCGGGTTTCTCAAGTAAATAACAAGAATTCCGCTGGAAGACGATTTTGTCGGGCACTATGTTTTCGGCAGACAATGATTTAATCCGGGCAGTGTTTACAGACAGTGGCTTTTCTGTGGAAAAATAGAGAAGATCCCGATCTCGCATATGCTACATCTGGGTATTTTTCAAAGAGTGTACGCGCTCGAAAATCCCACGATAAAAATGCCATTGTGTCATACCGGGTCAATGAAGAGGTGAATAACTAGAATGCTGCTCAATCCTCTGTCCTTGGTCGAAGAAGGACTCAGATTAGGTTATATCTACAGACAGATGCTCAGCTGGGGAAGAATAGACAAGAACCCGATCTTGTGTGTATGGGTTGTGAGGGAATTTTTGGTCTAGTGTACTAGAAAACTTCACATTAAACACTGAGATTTTGACGAATCACGCCTCAGTACGGAAAACTTTCTTGCCCAATATGGGAAAATGGCGGAGGTTGGCACGGGAGACATGACCCTGCAGGTGACAATATCCAGAAAGGAATTCAGAGAAATCCCAAGTATTCTCACCTGCAGGGACAGATCCATATACGTCGTGGTGGAGGGAAGGAGACCAACATGCTGGATGCCCACATAAGAACCCGGCTCCAAGAACTCAGCAATTCCAAGCACCAGTGGCAAAAGAAGTGGCGGTGCAGGAAACCCAGAAGCAGTCGCAAAAGAATGGGAATTGGCAGGTGGCTGGACGTAAAGGGCCAAAAAAAAGAAAACAACAACACCCGTACAGACACCTCCGCCAGAGACACCTCTGCCACAGGCAAAAACATCCCCAGTGAAACAGGCCGTCTCTCAGGGGAAGGCGAATAAATCACTGGAGAAAAAAATCCCCGGAGAGAAAAAAACCCAAAGAAATCTTCTGAGAAACAAGCAGCGGGACAGCAATTGGTGGAAGAAAGAGAAAAAATGAAGGGTAATATGCCAGCGCCCCGGTCCTCTTCATTGAAAAAGGGGCAAAGTTGGAGAGGATACCGGAGAGATCATCGTCCGTTCCTGTGTCTCCGGAGAGACCTAAAGACTCATATGTGGCTAAGGCAAAGAGCCTCCTTTTTTTCCCTCGAAAAATCCCACTGACTCCAGTTTCGCAGTTTACCCCACTCTCTCCAATCAAGTGCCCCTCTAACACCCCTTCTACCACTCCCACCAACCCCCCGCCAAAAGAAATCCTTCCCAAAGGGAGAAGCCCTTTGTCAAACAGACAAAAAAGAAGTGTCAAAGATTGGTCGGCTCAAAGGAAGAGCCTTTTAAAACCGCTGTTGAAGCTGACCTCCGTGGATTGAAAATTCACTGACAACCAAAAAAACTTTCCCAAGGCCTCAGGTGTCATCACCCTTATCCGTAGTACGGGAGGGAACCTGAGGGTCTGGGACCACTTGGCTGCGGCCAAGAATTTTTACAAGAACATTGACATAACTCGCACCGGCACGCCAGAGCTGCGTAAAATTGCAAAATTATGTGCGGGGAGGGTCCCTATTTTTTAAAACTAAACTATCCTACGGATGTCGGCGGGATTGTACTAGACGAACAAATTACATGTAAGAACTGGTTGCCTAGGAGATTCCGTCGGGGTCCCTATTGCCAGAGATTTTTACCCCGTATATGATTAGAAGTAATGTTTATCTTTTTTCTACTTTCAGATCTAACGGATGTCAATCAAGTTAGCTAGTTTGAATGCGAAGGGCTTGAGGGATCGGAGTAAGGCGGCTTGATTGCTTCGAGACCTCTTGCCTTTCGGCGTGGATGTGGCCGCGATCCAAGAGACTCACTTTGTTTGCGACGTTGATGCCTGTGTGCTGTCTAACGACTTTGTCGTCTATTCAGCATATGGAAACCGACTGACTAGAAGGGTTTCTTTGCTGGTCAAGCGTACCCTGGACTTGAAGGTGGTTCTTGTTCATTTCGGTGCCGAGGGCCGGTTGATCGTGGCCGATATTGCAGTTAAAAGCAACTCGTTTCGTCTGATTGCGTTTTATGCGCCCAATGATCGGGAGGAGCACGTCTCATCTTTTCGGCTGTTAGGGCCCTTCCTAGTTAATTCTTCACGACTATTCCTAATGGGGGACTGGAATGCCATCCTGAACCCCAAATGGGAGAGAAAGAGGGGCGCTACCGGGTGGCGTGATGATCGTAGCCTGGTTGATCTAATTAACGAATTTGGTCTCATTAATAGATACCGAGATGATCATCCCGGCGGAAAAATGTGGACATGTACTCATAGTTGGCCTTCCACCCGGGTATCTAGTTACCTGGATAGAATGTTAGTGAGAGAAACCAACATAGATTTCCTAGATTACTACTCGGACCACAAACTTGTTTGTGCCCGTGTAGCGTTAGACTTTAGGCCTAGAATGGCTGGTTACTGGAAGCTCAATCAGTCCTTACTGGACAGGTGGGACCTTCGGTGCCAGCTAATTAACATAGTGCTGCGGGAGTTAACTGGGGGAGTCATTGGAAATAAGTGGTGGGAGAACCTTAAGAACAGGATTAGGTCTTTCACCACTGAATATAGCCAACAGCTCAAACTAGATAATGCTAACAAAGTGAAGACGCTTAAAGCTAATTTCTTCCGGGCGGAGGCTGGTGGGGATCCCCTAGTGATAGCCTTAGCTAAGGAAGCCCTGGAGCTTTCGACTAGCGAGCATTACATGGGTCAGGTAATTAGACGTAGGTTAAGCAAGATGTCTTCCGAAGCTGATCGCTAGGTTTGGATGGTTTGCACTATGAATTGTACTTGAGGCAGTCGCACATTTTTGTCCCGATCTTGACTGTCGTGTTCAACAACTGGTTCCGGCAGGAGTCCATCAGGGTTCACCAGGTGTGTGGTCACGCTGTTGAGAAAAGGCAAGAATGTTGGGAGGGAACTAGATGGTTACCGACCCATAACTGTAAAACACAGATTTAAATATTTTGGTTAAGATCTTGACGAATCGTTTGCAACTAGTTGCCGAGTCTCTGTTGGGACCTGAACAGACTTGTGCTGTGAGGGGACGAACAATTCAGATCAACCTGCATTTGATCAGCACGATCCTAGAGGGTGTAAAAGAAGACGCTGATCAATTTAGATCAGTCCAAAGCTACATGGCGGCTGTCGTGCACGCCGCCGGATTTGTACCCGACTTCTGCCGCTGGATTAGTCTTCTGTATCAACCCCACGGCTGTGGTACAGCTGAACTGGAAGCTGTCTAGCGCTTTTGAGATGTCTAGCTCGGTCCGATAGAGTTGTCCACTGTCGTCTTTATTTTATGCTTTGGCGTTGTAACCCCTTCTTCGCCGGCTAAAGGACAGGACGTGAGTCCGGCCCTACGTGGAATCGCTGTCCCTGTGGAGCTCGAGCCAGGGTTTCCGCGTACGCCGATGACTCTACTTTCGTGTATTCCCGGAGTGACATTGAGGTGGTACAGAAGGCGCTTGAACGGTACGAACAGGTGACAGGGGCCAAGATTAACCGCAACAAGTCTTCCGGCTTGCAGTTAGTTGCCTGGAAGGGTGTTACGCTGCCGGGGCCCTTCGACTGGACGGACGTCCCTGTCAGCATTATTGGAGTGTGGTTTGGGCCCTACCTCCAGTTGGAGAAAAATTGGTCTGATGTACAGGCAAAGTTCGGCGCGTCGAAGGAATTTGTCCTAAAAGGGTTTGGCTGAGGGGTGTGTTACATACATTCTTAGGAACATATCTCTCACTATCCCCGTTAGCAACGAGTAAGGCTACTATCACTCCCCCGATCTTGAGGCAGTGCCGTAAGCCTCGGGGGCTATCGAGTTTTCTCTTCGAATGTCTGGCGGCCTTGGGGGCCATTCCTCGGTCTAGTGAACTTTCTCGGCCTAGGAAAGTCTTCTATCAGGGATTAGTGGCGGATGTCGCGAAGGATACACTACGCGAAGTTATTGGACATGGGCGCCAGGTGCCGATTATCTCAACAACTCTGAGTTTTCACTTAACTGGCGATTGGCTCGGAATAGGTTGTCTCTCAATGACGCAACCTTCATATGGGGCCTGGCGGATTTGCCAAATTTTGAAAGCTGCGACCTAGGTTTAAAGAAGACATCTGCTCCCGCCTTCTACCATTTTTCTCGGGTTTGCCCTCTATGGGATCGTGTCGGCGAGTTGACTGCTCGTATCGAGCCGCGTGTGCTCGTGCTCATTGTTCGTGCATACAATGTGTCGCCCTCGTTTTCGGGAGTGATGCGAATAGTGTTTCTGTCACTACTGGCCACGGCTCGAATGGTGATATGTACGACGCGACTGAAGGAAGTCTTACGAGATGGCCGACGTTCACATCAGGATCTGGTCTGATATTTTGTGCATCAGCTCAAAATTAAGATTAGATCTGATTGGAAACAGTTGACCCCGACAGGCTTTAGCGAAAGGTGGGTAAATGTGGCGAGCCTGGTTCGCGTAAATGGAGCTAGCCTTGATTTTCTCTTTTCGATCTACTAATCACATCGGAGTGGATTCCTTTGGAACTCTCCTCTGGTTAAGGTAGTTCCTTCTTGTTTATCTAGTTAATGGGAATGAATGCGATCCCCAGCCTGTCCCTAGCGTGATCCTTTGTTATGATCCAGGTCGAGATTCCCTTTTTCCCCAGTTTTTATTTTTGTCCCGTTTTATCTCGTCTGGGTTAGGATTATATTCTCCCCTTCCATTTTATTTTCTCCTCTCCTCTCCCTGTAGAAAGAGAGCCTCTTGATTTTATCATATGGGGAGAATACAGCGGCCTCTTTGTTTTCTGGGTTAGTTGGGACCATCTAACATCATGATTTCTGTTTGTATCTTTTATTTAAAAAACATTTTTGTTGTGGAAATTTATGTCATGCCCCTCGCCACAAATCGTTTCATGATATATTTTTAACGATATTTTTGTATTTATTATTTATAATAAAATTTTTATGCTCATTTGGCGTTTTTTAGGTCCCAGGTACGTTTGAGGTATTTTGGTGTATGAAGGATTGAATGCTGATGGACAGGCTCTTGTGGTGGATGAGAAAATTATGAAGTTCGTTTGGGTGCTGAGTAGGATTAGCTAGGTATCGGATAGGTACTGAAGACCCCCCACCCCCTAAATCGACCTTGTGTCACAATTGTATGTTTTGACACAAGAAGTATTGAGAGTTCTTTAGAGTTCTATTGGAGTCCAGTAGAACTACTAGTTAGTTCCAGTTTGGAAATACTTGGACTAAGGCAGTTGATATTAGTCGGCAGTGAGCCTAATATCAAGTAGTCAGCTTTCATTGAAAGATTGACAAGTTCCTAACATTTTGCGTGCGTTAAGTTGATTAGCAACCGACATGGCACGATTATAACCTTCAGTGCGAAAACTACTTCACAGTATATTGTATGAAGATTGCTTTTGATAAGATGGTAAGAGACCGGAAAAGATCTTTTTTGGCGAGAAGTGGAAGAGACAAAACTACTAAAATGGAATTTACGGTTATATCTGTTTCAGCTGTAATGTGTCTAAACCTAATTGACAATCGATTACTGCGCTTAAATTTGTTAAATCAAGTTACCTAGGTGGAAAACACATCAGAATACTTGCAATGAAATATATGTAGAAAAAGTTATATTAAATATATGTAACGCCAGCGGAAAGGTAACCGATGTCAAAATCCCAGAATCGACGACATTGTGGATTAATTTTTGGATTGCTCAAGGATTTCGAGAAACAATCTAAGGTACGCAGTTGATACAATGCTGATAGCAGACACAGATAGAAAACTACAGGACCTCCTACAGAAGGTAGCTGAAGAGAGTGACAAGAAAGGACTAGAAATAAACTGCAAGAAAACTGAATGCATGGTCATCAGCGAAAAGGGCAGCCCAATATGCCAATTACAGGTGTGGGACTCTAAAATCAAGCAGGTACAGACATTTAAATACCTGGGAAGTGTTCTAACAGAAGACGGAAAGTGTGACACTGATCAGAAGGCGAATCGGCATGGCGAAAGAAGCATCCCAGAAGTTGAGTAAAGTATTAAGAAACAGGACAATTTCACTAGAAACAAAGAGGAGAGTACTGGATTGCCATGTCATGTCGGTTCTTCAATATGGCAGCGAATGTTGGACAATATCTTCGAAGATGAAGAAAAAACTTGAAGCAGCTGAAATGTGGTTCTACAGAAGGATGCTGCGGATATCATGGATCGATCATGTGAGTAATGACGAGGTTTTGGAAAGGATGGAGACAAAAAAGGAAATTAATACTGAGCATCAGGAAGAGACAACTAAAGTTCCTGGGACATGCAATGAGGATGGAGGGTTTGAAGAACCTGATACTGACAGGCCAGATAGAGGGAAAATCAAACAAGGGCAAGCAGCGGTTAACATATTTGAAGGACATGATCAGGGACAGGGAGATGTGGAAAGTCATGATAGCCTAGGTTCTGAAAGGACATGGCACGTAAAAGTAGAAAGAAGAATATCAGTTGCACCAGACCAGGTGTGGCATCAATTTTCATTGCAGGGACTAATAGCAGACTTATAAATGTGACAGACAGAATTTGTCAAGAAATATTATTTTCTCAGCAGTAGATCCAGCAATGGTATCACTATAATCGTTCATCCAATTCTGTGGACATCAAGCCAGTGTAGCAAAGGATAACACCTCTAAGATGACTATCAGTCAGTAGTTTCTTTTGGAGGCTTTCACATTTACAAACTCTTTCTAATCCTTGTTACCAATTTCACAATTTTTCAAGGGCTGTAATAGAATCAGGAAATATATCCGCAAATTCAGAGGCTGCGACAGAACTCAGGGAGACTTCCATAAATTCACGAGCTATGATAGAACCCAGGGAGCTTCGTAATGGTTGCATACGATTTGAAAACCAGGGATGTCCTTCTCTAAGAATGGTTTTTAAAGACTGCTAGAGAACTTTACTCAATCCTACTTTTAATCCAGAGAAAAGATGCATTACCTTGGGGAAATGTACAAATTCACTTCATTTTTTAATCATTTTACTCCGCAATATGGGACCTCCACCAGTGCGCGGTGGGGTACAGTGAGATAAATCTCTGGGTACAGGGGTATTGACAAATGATAATGAACGGGATTCAAAAAGATAGAAGATATCAATTGTGTTGCATTTCAATTTTTGGCGATTGTTGCTATGAGCAAGTAAACAGAAGGAAGTTCCACAGTCGGGAAATGCAAGAATAGAAACTGTTCAAGTAGAAGTGAGGGAACTATTTCAACAGCAATATGGTGAGACATAAAAAACATTCTAGTAGTACGCTTAAATTCATTTCGTAGGAACACCAGGGAAGAAAATCTTGTCAGAGTAGTTGCTATGAAAATATCTGTAGAAACGACACACCGTCACACCGATGAAAAACTTACTGAAGTCGAGATTAACAGAATATTTTATTTTTTTGAAATGATTTGTGAGCGTCTTTGTCGTTGTCAGCACTGTTTGTTTATAGATACATAATTTATAATAAAGCTCATTTCGTCTTTTTGCCCTGATAAAGTCTATCACAGGACGAAACGCGTAGGCGATTTAATATACAGTTTTCCTCTTGTCTTTAATTTATTTAACCATTCTGTCCTTAATCTCAGATTATAACTGAGTATATTTTTACATATATATATAAGTAAATATTATTCTTTTTTGTTGAACAAATTTCCCTTTTGGTTTCCTTTAACTTTCATACCTCGTAGTTTTTCCTGCAATCTTGATTTCGTAGTTCCTATTTCCTTCCCGCTAAATTTTCTGACATGGTTTTCTCGGTAGCGAATCGCATATTTAGAGTTACGCTAGCAGAACATACGAACAAGTAAAAGATTAATATAGATTCTTTCATTGTATGGTTTTATAATATAACATTGTTTATGTAGAACGAAGAAGATTAAATGAAGGTTAAGTAGTGAGAAGGAAGGAAATCAACTGCCTGAACGCGTGAATCTGCAACCGATAGAGTTGAAAAATCTTATTCATCTTCTTTTTGTCTTTTACTGAGAAGTAGTCAACAAATGTAGCCAATACGGTCTATATGTGTTATTTAATAGTACAAAAACACCTTTCTCCCAATGAAATGATGACCGATTTGTTAGTAACAGATAGAGGTAATGATGATTTTGATGAATTTCCCTGAAGATATCTGTAGAGACTAGTATAGCGAGACAACCGATTGGGCTCAGTACAGAACCACAACCGATCCCCATACTTAATTAACACTTCCACGCGTACACTTTTAAGTTGAATTAAAACCTAAAGGTCACGCCTAGACTTCCTTCAATAATCGGTATCAAAAGTGTTTGAAACTTTTTTTATAAAATTTTGATAAGTTTATCTAGACTAAAATAGATTTCTCTAAACATGGCGGTATTAATTTTCCAGTATAAGTAATTAATTCCAGATTTTCTTAAGATTTTAAGTTATTTAAATTACAGAAAACATTGTAAGATGTGTTATTGCTTAATACTTGCTTAAATGAAAACAATCTCTTCAAAATCTTTCACAATTAAACAAAGACTTTTTATTAGCCAAAAAAATATCTGGTCAAAGCAAGACTGAAATTTAATTCAATTTTTTTTCATTTTTGTCGAATTTCTTCTTTTACAAGAGATAACTAAAAAAACCTTGATTATTTGACATTTTCGTCGTAGTTTAGAAATAAATATTGTCATTTTATTTTAATAATGAGATATAAAACATAAAGTAACCTCAGTTAATATTGATTAACTTGGCGCCGAATGTTTTTAGTACAGGGATTTGGGGGGGGATTTTTTGTCAGAGATTTGCTTTTCGTTAAGAGACACGTTTCGAGGTCCACCATTTTGTTATGAAATTTAAAATGAAAAGCTGTCATAACTATCGAATGAAAGTTATCAGTGATTTTATAATTTTTTTCTTCGTTTGTTGTTGATGTCATTTTCTTACATTTGAGACATTATAACAGAAAACAAACGATATGAAAAGACAGCAGATCTGTCTGATAAAACTTTGAAAATGTTTAAGAGAATAAGATTTATTTCTAATGAAAACCTTTTCCTGTTATTGATCCTGCAAACATGCAATTAACATTTACTATTGCATGCATGAATACAAACATTGAACACACCGTACTGAAGATACAGTAGCAAAAATAATGTGTCTAGGTCAAGCCTATTTTGGATTGTAAAAATAATTATCTTTTATGAATCAATATTACTTTTTTCGAAGAAATGATGGAGTAAAGGATAGAGACCCTGATTGTGGAGTTGGAGTGTCGAGTTCGAATTCCAGTCGGATTTATTGCATTCACTTACATGAATTACCCTTAGAAAAAGAATAAATAGATTTATTCTCCCCCAATCTATGGGTAAATAGCAAGACAGAATGGGTTATATTTCCTTGGTTGGCAACCGGTCTAGGAGAAAAAGTCTCTGACTACTAAACCAGCCTGGATATAGATGGGGTCCGTTAGGATGTCCTTCCCAAAGAAGCACCACTTTTACTACGACTGCAGGAGATGTGGTAAACCTTCACAAGATATTTGGATCTGGAATTTACGTTTAAGGAAGACTGTGAAGTTTCCATGTGTAAGTCGTGTTATTTAGACAATAACTATAGTGAGCGGATGAATAATATCACGTTTTCTTCCTAAACTAGCTACCCTATAGTTTAATTATTTTAGCAATAATAATTTGGAGTTGATTCGTAACCTTCTCAAGCGCATGAGTGTAAAGTCAAAATAAACAGTATCAATCGAAATTTGAACTGATCATACTTATTCGATTATCTGAAATTTTAACCATGACTGCAACCAAACGTTTTGGTTGGATGTGAGTTGCGGTGCAGTGAATATCGACTAGGAATGACAAATTGGGGTGCCGAGTTCGAATTCCAGTTGAATTCCTTGCATTCACTTACGCACAAATACCCTTGGGAAAGGTATTAATCCTTCTCTTCCCTCCAGTTATGGGTTAAATAATAGGATAGATTGGGTTCTATAGTCTTGGGTGGCAACCACTCTACCGCAGAAAGCAATGTCAACTTACTGCGGGATAATCTTCTGCCCAAAGCGTGTATCACGTATGGCACTTAACTGACTGACTGAATATAATAGTTAAAAACATGATTTAAGCTTCGACCGGGCATAAAGTGGGGAATCAGTTTTCAGTTGTTATAAATAAACTGATCTCCGACTAATTATTACTTAATATAATACATCTCTTCTCCCTCTAGCTATGAGTCAAATAACAGGACAGATTGGGTTCTATAGCCTTGGCTGGCAGCCAGTCTACCACAAAAACCTACTGCGGGATAATCTTCTGCCCAGTCAGTCATGTCTCTTTTGAGACATGATCGCCCAAAGCGTATAACACTTAACTCACTGGCTGACGAGTAAGGGACCCTATCCAGGAAAGATGCATTCAGACGAGTCCGTTATTTTGTTTATTACGAACATCGTTTCTACTTCGGAAACATTGTTTCATTTTCATCATTTTCTTTTCCAGTGTTTAAACTAACATAAATCTATGGATTATTGACATTGAAAAAACAAAATAAGTATTTGCTTAACAGAACTCTATGGGTTAACGGGCCACTTAAAAAGTAACTCTATAAAAATCTGTCTGTCTTTTAATAAGCTTAAATATTTTTCATTTCGAGGTATTTCTATATACTGTGAATATCTGGTGCCATAAGGTAGACTTTCCAAACTGCATTTGTAAGTAAACAAACACACTCACAAACAGACCAATAAAATAATGTCCATTATTTTACTGAATAAAACAGGTGATCCAGTAACGGAGGAAATACAGACTTTAACGATGTTTTCCAAATTTAAGTAACACTTCAGAAAACATTTCATTATTTCACCTGCCTCTAGCTGTTTCTTTTTTTTTTAATCGGGTCACCCCAAGCAAGGCATTCCACTGCCACTATAGCGCAGGGGCTTACATAGAGGGATTGGGTATGCGAAATGTCAGAAGAAGGGTGATAGACGACTTAGGATGTACATAGGGAGAGAGTTGGAGAGAGTGGGTGTGAGTTAGTGTGTTAGGAGGTGCCTATTGACCTTACATCTAAACTCCTGGAGGTTGTAGCCGTCGGGGAAGCAAGCATGCGGTAGGGAATTCTACAGGCGGGAAGTGTGAGGAAAGAAGCTGTTGGAGTAGAAATTGCGGTTACATTTCATCGGTTTCACTCTAAAAGAGTGGGACCTAGTTGCCAATCTAGTATCTCGTGCAAATTCACATCTAGGGGGCACCAGTGATTTAAGTTCGTCAGAGCAGAAGCCATGAAAGTATTGATAGAAGAGGCACAGGGAAGCCACGTCACGCCGGTGAGAGAGATACTGCAGGCGGTCAGCCAAGTCGGTATCAATCATATTACAGATTCTTCGCTGTATTTTGTCAAGAACCCCGAGGAGAATAGAAGAGGCAGCCGACCAGATGTGGCGGCAGTACTCAATACACGGGCGGATGGTGGGTTATATAATTGCAGGATAGATTCAGGCGGAAAGAATTTCCGGGCCCTGCACAGAACCGACTTTCATAGCTGCGGATTTAGCAATGGAACTGTGAAAAGCTTGTCCACCATTCACGATAATACAAGGGGACAGATATTACGTAACACTTTAGTAATCTTTCATTGTATCTCATGGCTCATGTTCGTTCTTTATCTGTGAGAATATTGTCCAGCATTCACTGTCATAAAAGGGGGACAGATAGTTCGTAAAACTTAAGTAATCTTTTTATTGTTTTTCTTACCTCAAGTTCTTTTTTTTTTATCGGTGCGGATATTGACAGCATTCAATGTCATACGGACCTGTTGATATTACATTAAACTACCGTAATCTTTTCATTGTTTCTCAAGCTGTTTCTTCATCTGTCGGGAGATTGTTCAGAATTCACTGCTATACACTAGGACAAATATTACTTATCACTTCAGTAATGTTTTCTGTTGTGGATTCCGGATGAGGAACCGCATAAAATAATAAACAACAAAAACAGATATGGAGATAGAAAGTAGGTTACATTGAACGTAATATACAAACTGGAACTCACAGAATACTATTAGTAAGAAATAAATATATACAAGTCTTGAAGTGAAGTTTAAGGAAATTGTATATACGCTTATATTATTCCAGCTGAGTGGAGCTCGAGGTGGGTCAGACTTCTGATGCGGTAGTCTCTAGGTAACTTCGGTATTTCTTGGTAACTTCTGTATCAGTTCCGGTACTCTCCGTTAACTCGCACGGATCTCTAGGATTACTCTCTCTCTCACTCTCTCTCTCTTTCTCTCTCTCTCTCCTCTCTCTCTCTCTCTCTCTCAACTCTATGGGAGCAACTGCTGTTCTCTCTATGGCAGGAGTATATGTATACTCAGTCGAGTCCATTATCATAAACAAAGGGGAGATCCTACAACAGTTTTCATTTTTTCTCTTACTTCAAGTTGCTTCTTCATCTGATCAGTGATTGTTTAGCATTCACTGTCACGCAGAATATATTACGTAAAATTGCAGTAAACATTTTATTATATCTTTTGCTTCAAGTTGCTTCTTCATCTATGTTGGGGCCCTCTCTACCGTCTCCATAGAAATGGACTATTCTAATCACTATATAAAATAGTAGTGATTATACCTCGAGGAAGGAAATCGAGTGAGCGAGTCAATCGGGTATTTCCGGTATTGCACCGGAAGTGTTCTACTAGTCAGTCTCTCACGTCTCTACGACGATACTGTATACTAATTACCTTGTTTCTGTATTCTACTAATCCTCACCTCTTGTAAATACTTCTCTTTCCTGTCAATACAACTACTTTTACGTTGTTTCGTATTATTTCACATAATTCTGTTACTCGACGTGACAATCTATAAGGAGATTTTCTAGCATTCACTGTCATACAGGAGAACTAATACTGCCTAACACTTCACTAGTATTTTCGTTGTTTCTCTTGCCTTAAGTAGCTTCTTCATCTGTGATGAGTTTTTGTAGCATTGGAGGACAAATATTACGTAACACATCCGTAATATTTTCTTTGTTTTACTTGCCTCAAGTTTATTCTTCATTTTGAGAAGATTGTCTTGCTTTCCCTGCCATATAGTAGCATAGATTGTTTCTTTATCTATGATGACATTGTCCAGCTTTTTGCACTCAGACACGAGGACAGATATCGCGAAACATTGCGGTAATTATTCATTCTTTTCTTTGCCTTCGGTGGCTTCTTCATCTGGGAGGAAATAATCTGGCATCAGCTGTCATACAAATACGAGAGTTATTGCGTAGAACTTCAGTAATGTTACCATTATTTTTCTTGGGTGAAGTTACTTCTACATCTGTGAAGAGGTTGTCCAGCATTCACTGGTGGACAGATGTTACCTAAGACTGCAGTGGACTTTGCATTGTTTTTCTTGTCACAAATTGCTTTTTCATCCGTTGGAAGATTGTACAGCATTGTGATAGAAGGACAGATACTGTATAACACTTCAATAATCTTTTCATGGTTTATCTTGCCACAAATTGATTCTTTATCTGTAACGGGATTGTCCAGCATTCGCTGTTTTACAGGAGGACAGATATTACGAAAAAGTTTAGTAACCATTATATTGTTGCCTATAGGTGCTTCTTAATGCCTGAAAAGATTATCCAGGTTTTGCTGTCATACCACAAGACAGGCATTGCGTTATACTTCAGTAATACTTTCATTTTCCTGTTGCCTCAAGTTACTTCTTCATCATTGACATGCATTAGAACAGATAGTCCGTAGGGGATTGTTCAATATTCACAGTCATACATGAGAACAGTTTTTGCGTAATACTTCTGTAATTTTTTCCTTGTTGCTCTAGTCTCAGGTTTCTTCTTCATCTTTGTCATACAGGAGAATAGCTAGTCTGTAGGGGATTGTTTAACATTTACTGTCATACAGGAGAACAGGTTTTGCGTAATACTTCAGCAATCTTTTCCTTGTTTCTCTTGCCTCAAGTTAGATTGTTCAACATAAATTCTCATACTGGAAAAAAAAAACATTACGTAACACTTCAGTAATCTTTCCATTTTATTTCTTTTTGCTCAGCTTTCTTTTCCATCTCTGAGGAGATTGTCCAGCATATATTTTTATACAGAAAGAGTTATAATGCATAACACTTCAATAATTCTTTTTTTTTTTCGTTTTTCTTGTCCTGAGTTGATTCTTCATCTGTCATGAAGGGTGACAGATATTGCATAACACTTCAGTAATTGCTTCATTATTTCTCTTACCTCAAGTTAATTTTTCAACATAAGGACAGCGTCTAACATTCACTAGCATACAAGAGAAAAGATATTGCGGAATCTTTCAGAAATCTTTTCATTAGTTCTCTGAACTCAATTGGAATCATGTATGAAGATATTCACTGTCTTAGAGCGGAAGTGATATTATATAACGCTTCAGTAATCTTTTCCAATATTTCTCGTGCTTCTTCTTCTCTGAGAACATTGTCCAGCATTTATTTTTGTACAGAAGGACAAATAATATATAACACTTCAGTGATCTTGTCATTGTTTTTCTTGTCTCAACTTGCTTCTTCATCACTGAGACGACAACATTTAGCATTCAATATTATTCCATAGGACATATATTACGTAAGATTTCATTCATCTTTTCATTGCTTCTCTTTCCTCAAATTTATTCTTCACTGAGAGGAGATTGTTTATTTTCTGTCATACAAGAGCACAAATCTTACGTAAAACTTCGCGAATATTTCATTGTCTCTCCTGCTTCAAGTTGATTCTTCATCTGTGAAGGAATTGATCAACATTTACTGTCATATATGTGATACACACTTCGGCGACCATGTCTCGAAAGAGACTTGACTGACTTGGCAGAAGATTTTCTCGCAGTAAATTGCCATTACTTTCTGCGGTAGACGTGTAGCCAACCAAGGCTACAGAAACCAATCTGTACTGTTATTCAAATCTTTTAACCGGATCAGTCTCTTAAGTTTCCATACGTGACACACACTTGGGCGACCATGTCTCTAAAAGACATGACTGACTGGGCAGAAGATTTTCCCGCAGTAATCATCGAAAATGAGGACAAAACTGGAAGCAGCGGAAATGTAGTTCTACAGAAGGATGCTGCGGATGTCGTGGACTGAGCATGCAAGCAACGATGAGGTGTTGGAAAGAATGGCAACAAAAAGGAAATTAATACTGA
The DNA here is from genome assembly GCA_037127315.1 of Ascarosepion bandense. Lineage (NCBI taxonomy): Eukaryota > Metazoa > Mollusca > Cephalopoda > Sepiida > Sepiidae > Ascarosepion > Ascarosepion bandense. The sequence goes on along the minus strand of JBBBDQ010001003.1, from coordinate 1,050,034 downwards.
GCATCAGGAAGAGACAACTGAAGTTCCTGGGACACGCAATGAGGAAGGGGAGCCTGGAGAACCTGATACTGACTGGCCAGATAGAAGGAAAGAGAGCCAGAGGAAGGCAGCGGATAACATATTTGCAGGGCCTGATCAGGTGGATGACGGAATGGAGGTTGCCAGGAGTAACAGGAGCAAACATACTAAGAGCCACAAGGGATATGGAGACGTGGAGAACAATGATCGCCTACGTCCTGAAGGGACAGGGCACATAGAAGAAGAAGAAGTTGCCATTATTTTCTGCGGTAGACGTGTAGCCAACCTAGGCTATAGAAACCAATCTGTACTGTTATTCAGTTTCTTTTAATCAGATCAGTCTCTTAAGTCCCATATGTGACACACACTTGGGCGACCATGTCTCTAAAAGACATGACTGACTGGGCAGAAGATTTTCCCGCAGTAGGTTGTCATTACTTTCTGCGGTAGACTTGTAACCAACCAAGGCGATAGAATCCAGCCTGTCCTGTTATTTAGTTCTTTTAACGAGATCAGTCTCTTAAGTCTTATATGTGATACGCACATTCGGGCGACCATGTCTCTAAAAGACATGACTGACTGGGCCAAAGATTTTCCCGCAGTAAATTGCCATTACTTTCTGCAGTAGACGTGTAGCCAACTATAACAGTACAAACCAATTTGTACTGTTATACAGTTCTTTTAACCATATCAGTCTCTTAAGTTTCCATACGTGATACACACTTGGGCGATCATGTCTCGGAAGAGACATGACTGACAGAGCATAAGTCTTCTTCGTAGTAGATTCCCAATACATTTTCTGGTAGACTGGTTGCAAATCAAGGCTATAGAACCCAATCTGTTCTGCTATCTAGCCTATAGCTTGGGGGAAGAAACGGAGGATTAATACTTTTTCTAAGGGTATTTTCGCATAAGTGAATTCGATGAATTAGGCTGAAATTTGAACTCGACCCTCCGATTTCTCGTACCGATCATTAATTCATAAATGAAACTTAACAGGACCTGTTTTGATTTTGTTTCTTGTTTTTTTGTTATTTTATTTTGATTTTTTTTCAATTCTGTTGCAAACTGTAATTATAGGGTTTCCTTTACTGATAAGAGTAATTCGTTGAAATTCTATGTGGAATTTGATTTAAAACGAAAGTAAAAACAGATAATATTATTTACATATGTTCATATAGTTATTTTCACTATTCCCATTGTTCGAACTGCTGTCTTCATCTTTGTTGCAATATTCATGATGTTTCAATATTTCTACGCTCCGGCCTTCTTCAGGTGTTTGGAATATGGAAACGAACTATTTATTTCGCCCAGCGTAGTATAGTGTCCTCTTCCGGATTTGTCAGAGTCAATTATTTCCCTTTAGTAACTCAATAGTTCAAGATTTTGGTTACCTTTGTGGTCAAGTATTGAAATCACATTTTTTGGGGGGTCAAATCGTTGGATAACCAACGATTTTATCTACTTGGACATGTGTAATTATGGACAGTCACCTGAAGAATGCCAAAGAGTACAACGGCCGAAACTTCCATGAATATGACACCAAACAATGTAAATGATAAAAATAATTTCGATACGTCATCTCTCAAACACAGACAGATCCTGAAGAAGGCATGAACGTCCGAAATGTCGTAAATATGAGAACAAAGATAAGGAAAACAGTCCATAAACTGTAAATAATATAAATAATTACAATACCTCACCTTAGAAATATCGACAGATCCTGAAGGCTGGAGCGTACAACATCCGAAACATCGTGAATATGGAAAAACGAAGATGACGGCAACAGTCCGAACATTGTAAATAGTATAAACAACTGCAACATCTCGTCTGTGAGATTTTTATCCATTTATCAATTCATAGTTTTTGATTTGCTTTTACCTTTAGTCGGCGCCGCTTGAGACATAAAAAAATGTGAAGAATGTTCTTTGTTCGTGACAATGGAACCAATATTTGTAGAAGTCCTGAATTAACGAACATTAAATTCCTTCGAGTCATCACCTTGCGCTGACATTAAATATTCGATCTTGATTGTGTCTGAAACAGGCAAACTACAATATTTACAATCTTCTTCTTCTTCTTCTTCTTCTTCTATGCGCCATGTCCCTTCAGGACGTAGGCGATCATGGTTCTCCACGTCTCCCTATCCCTGGTGGCTTTTAATATGTTTGCTCTTGTTACACCAAGCAACCCCCGTTCCGTCATCCACCTGATCAGGCTCTTCAAATATGTTATCCGCTGCCTTCCTCTGCCTCTTTTTCATTCTATCTGGTCAGTCAGTATCAGGTTCTCCAGGCTCCCCTTCCTCATTGCGTGTCCCAGGAACTTCAGTTGTCTCTTCCTGATGCTCAGTATTAATTTCCTTTTTGTTGCCATTCTTTCCAACACCTCATCGTTGCTTGCATGCTCAGTCCACGATATCCGCAGCATCCTTCTAAGGAACTACATTTCCGCTGCTTCCAGTTTTGTCCTCATTTTCGATGAAATTGTCCAGCATTCACTGCCGTATTGAAGAACTGACATCACATAGCAATCCAGCACTCTTTTCTTTGTTTCTAGTGAAATCGTCAGCTTCTGGAAGGCGTCCATTGCCATGCCAATTCCCTTTCGGATCTCTGTGTCGCATTTTCCATTTCCTGTTAGAACACTTCCTAGGTATTTAAATTTGATTATAATTATTTTTCACAGTTTATAAAAATATTGACAATACTTGACCGAAAAATGTGAACACCTGTTGTTACAATGATGTTCACTCTGTACAAGAGTCGGGAGCCACTCAAGATAGTGCGTTTATGAAATAAAAATCACAGTTTATACCAATATTTTGAGAAGATTTACCCTAGAAATGAAGAGGTAGAGATTATAGTGATCCGGGAAGCATGGTCTTGGGAGTTAGTTTTACAAATCAGCGGTTCATGGGAATTTCGCTATTTATATCTCTCTTATTCTCTGTCTGTCTACTACCTCTCTGGCTTTCTTTCTTTCTCTCAATTTCTCTCCTCTTTCGTTCCTTGTATTTCTATCTCTCTAATTATCTCTCTGTTTCTATCTTTCTATCTCTCCCTCTCTCTCTCTCTCTCTCTTTCTCTCTCTCTCTCAAGACAAGGATGATTATTGTTCTTCCTAGTCTCTCTCTCTCTCTGTCTGTCTGTCTGTCTCTGATACTATCTCCTTTATTATCCATCTTTCGCCTCACACTATTCCTTCATTCATCCATTAGATTTTCTCCATGTTGTCAGTTAATCACTGTTTATTGTTCTTACCAATGATGTGCCTTGTGAGTGTCAAATTCACCAAGCAGAATTTCTGTCCCCAAACATTCAGTAGTCGATTGTAAGTCAAATATCTAATTCACAAATGCCGACGGCACAATTTTTAAAATCGACAGGACTAAGAACAATAGTAGCAGAGAATTGTCTCCAACAATAATTGAAATAGATTTTTTTCATCTTCCATTCGTATTTTGTTTGCTCTTCACCTTCACAAAGAGAATGCTAGTCTAAAACAGAAATATTCCAGCTTGTTTTGCTTGTCCGTTCAAATTGGTTTTTGAAATAATTTGTTAGTGCTTATTTGAATTTTTTTTCACCTTTCTGTTTATGACATGAGAAAAACAAAGAGAAATTCTTTGAGAGAAAAACAAGACAAAATGTCCTATTTTCCACTTTAGAGTGAACAGAAAAAAATTAGAAAACAGTTTGGATTACGATGGCCTTAATGAAATAACTTTCACTTGGTTGTCATGACACATTAGGGTTTTGCATATTTATATATGCATTGCTTGCGAAATAAAAGAAAGAATGACAACAATATATATATATATATATACATCCGAGTGAATAAGGAACGAAGAAAAATTTACAACGTCCAAAACATTAATTTAAAACAGTGCACGATATACAATATACAGCTGTGAATATTTATTATAAATTATATTTTTAAAAATGTACAAATTTTTTTATAACCCAAATATAAGAAAAGCGATCTTCCATTCCTTTCCACACCACCTGATGAGACATTGGATGTCCAATGTCGAAACAAAATGTACAATTTGTAATGGATATATAAATAAAAAATTGTACATGTTGTAAAATATAATTGATAATGAATATATATATTTTCCATTTGTAAACGGGTTATTACACGACCTAGGTTTCAACCATGAGTGGTGTCTTCAGGTGATTCTCAATAACTGATTTTTAACCGTTTTCTTTAAGAAACGGTAAGCGGTAAAAATCAACAGTAAAAATTTCTTAAACAAAACAGTAAACGGTAAAACCAGTTATTGCAAATCGTCTGAGGACACCACTCATGGTAGAAACCTAGGCCTCGTAATAAGTCGTTTACAAATAGAAAATATTCAAAAGTTCTACAATATAATTGTATTGAACACTTTTAATACAAATGTGCACTGGTCTAATCTTATTTTGACCAGAAACTAAGTAATTAGACAATCAATACATATATATATATATAATCCTGAGTAAAAAGCAATCAGCTGTCTAACCGTAATGATCAGCTGTGATACAGCGAAACAGTTCTATCTGCTGATGACCATATATATATATATCTACCATCCGCCCGTGTATTGAATACTGCTACCATATCTGGTGATATCCAGCTAGGTGTCCTTGACAAAATCCAACGTAGAATCTCTAATGCGATCGATCCCTACTTAGCAGCCCAGATACAGTCACTTTCTCACGGGCCCATTGTGGCTTCCCTATGTCTCTTCTACAAATACATTCACGGCTTCTGCTCCGATGAACTTTGCTCACTGGTGCCCCCTATATATAAAATTACTCAAGCCACAAGATTAGCAACTAGGTCCCACCTTTTTACTGTGAAACCAATAAAATGTAAACGCAAATTCTATTCCAATAGCTTCTTTTCTCGCACTTCCCGCCTGCGGAATTTCGTTCCGTTTACTTGCTTCCTCGACAGCTACAATCTCCTAGAATTTAAATGTAAAGTCAATAGTCATCTCCTATCTCACTAACTTGCATACTCTATCTCATGCTTCTTTCTCTGTCCACTCCACTCTCATCAGTATTTTTATTCTTCTCTTACCCACTTCCTGACACCCCCATAATCTTTCAGTCTTTCTCATAACTTTCTTCGTATGTAACCCCTGCACACTAGTGGCAGTAAACTGCCTTGCTTGGAGCGATAGGATAATATATATATATATATATATATATATATATATATATATATATATATATATATATATATATAATGTATATTTGTGCAGCAACCTTTCTTTCAAATATCTTTCATTGATTATGGCCGATAAGCAAGAATTTAATGATTTTATGAAATTTTTACAGCATCCTAACATTTCTTTCTCTTTGTAGGCACGAAGAAATATATAAAGTTTCTATAATTACAAGGCCACACAAAAATAAATTACAATCTAACACTCAAAACATGAGGTAAAATAACAACACCAACGACAAAAAAAAAACACTCTTGAAAATGGCTACGAAATTGAAATCACTTGGGACAGATAAAATTATGAACATTTTTTATAATCCTTAACTCTACAAACGGTAACTTTTGGGATGCTAAAAAATAAATAGAGAGCTCAATGGAAGATATCCAGGAGCAATATGATATTTATAAAGAAAACACATCATATAAAGTAATTCATTTCTATGATTTAATCAGTTCATAACTTCAAACCACATTTTATTCGTTTCATTCGGTACAAATATTTTCCGGAGTAAAAATGAAACAGAAATCAAGTAACATGATCCAGAATAGAAACTTATCTTTATCTCGTGTCCGAATCACTCCGGCCAGGGAAGAAAAAAGTTCATTAGGTGGAAGGAGTGGCCATAAAACCATTAAACCACCACTCACAAGCATATGAATGCGTATACACATATAAACCTACATATGAACATACTTACATATACACACATACACCCACGTCCATATTTACCCATTTGTTCATACAAATGCGTCTATAAATACAGCTACACATACACACATCCATCTATATCCACATACAAATATTGTGTTGGCATACTCACATACAAATTTATGATGGAAAAATAGAGTGCGACTTGGAAAGAATCGAAAAATTGTATGCCCTCAAATTACTCACACAATTCCTGCTATTAATCACGTGTTGACTTATTGAAGACCAGGATGTATTCACCAAATGGTTGCTGTTAACGGAGGAGTTCAAAATTCTCGAAAGTAGACGCTGCTTGATTCTCTGATCTAAATGCTGAGATGTTCTGCCTATGTAGTCGCATCTGCAACTACACTGAACATTGTAAACAACTGAATTTATATGTTGAAGAGGCAAAACATCCTTGCGAATAGAGAAGAAAACTCTACGTGTTGAAAATATAACATCTCACCATCTGTGCCAATAAAAGGTAGTCGACCACTTTTTGCCCACTTTAACAATTGTCTTTGAAAGTTTCATTCAATAGACACAGTGTTATCATTAGTTTCTACTGAACCTAATTTCAGAAAACTTTGACGTATTATTTAAAATACTATACATCTTAGAGATGTTAATTGAAAGATCCAGGAGCACCACACCAGCTTCCTTATCTGGTTTAGTAATAACCAGACTGTAATTACTTTTGAAATTTCTAACCAACCGGCGATGCTGTTGACCCCACTTAGATTCAGCATACGAAACAGAATATGCAGAAAAAGAATGTGCAGTAAAATTTGATTTCGATTTAAAGTCACTTAAAGATTAAGCCGAAGAATGTTTAAGTCTTTTAACTTACGCAAAAAGAATCGCAAATCCAACAAAAATCTTTTCCAAATCACGAATTGGAAAGGGGACGCAAAACTCTAAGCCATGGCCAAAAATGGATGTGTTTCCAACATTGAAGGCTTACCACTAAGCTCCTCACTACATCAAAACCACTTACGAACCAAACATTCTAATTTAGTTTGATTAGATATGTGTTTATTTTCTTAATTGATGACTGCAAGCAATCTTCTAAAATCTGAATATATTTGGTTGCATTCATTGTGCCCTCAATAATTTTCAGTTGTCCCGTACGATTACATGCAAAACATCCCCAAACCATAATGCTACTGCCTCCCTGCTTCACAGTGGGGATGGTGTTCTTTTGATTGAAGGCTGTTATGGCCGATAAGCAAACATGGGTAGCATCGTTTTGGCCATAAAGTTCAATCTTGCTTTTATCAGACCATAAATTTTGCTTATAACAGTCATCATGCTTTTGTAAATTAGTTTTGGAAAATTCAAGTCTGGATTTCAAATGACACTTTTTAGCAATGGGGTTTTGCGAGGAGAGCGAGAATTTAATTGTTGTCTGTGAAGTTCAGAACTTATAGTCCTCTTGCATACGTGAGTTCCTGCATTGCTAAGATCTTTTTGAAGTTCTCTCCGAGTCACAAAACGGTATTTTTACACGCCATACTATTTTCCGTGAACACAAATATTAAACACATTCAAAGCATAATTTATATTCTGTTTAATTACTTTTTACTACCTGTTTGAGAAATTTGTATAATTTGTATTTTAAATACATATACGTGTCAAATAATTTATTTTTGCTGTTTATTAGCATTTATAATTGTTTTACGAATATATTGTGAAATTTAGACAATGATTTTCTTTCAATATATATGATATATATATGATATATATATGATATATATATGATATATATATGATTCTAAATGCATTTTTTATTGTCCAATTACTTGTTTCACCTCACTGTATTACAAAAATATATTTAACATTTTTATGATATGAAACTGATAGGGGAGGATTAATTTTCCAAAAACAAAATAAAATGTAACAGAATATTGAAACTATAAATCTAAACTTATTTATAAATGGAACTTTGTCTGTGTGTGTGTCTGTGTGTGTGTCTTTGTGTGTTTCTGTGTGTGTGTGTCCGTTACCTATAGATTCCGAAACGGCTGAACCGATTTCCTTGAAAATTTACACACTTGTACTATAAGCGTCTGCGAGTGTTCTTAGCTAGGTGTTGTGTCGAGCTACCCCCGATAAATATCGAAAATCGCTAATCGAAAAAATCGGGTTATAGAAGGAATGGTTCGATTTTAATCAAATTTGATACACTCATAGACAAAGACATAAGAAACGATATTCAGAAGTTTCAAGGTTGCAGTTCTTACAATAGTGCAGAAAATCGATAGTATATATATATATATATATATAAAAGGCAAGTTGTTTGTGTGTGTGCGTGTGTCTGTTTATCTGCCTGTATGTCTGTATTTTTTTCAGCCCTTTTATTTTAGTTTTTGCTTCTGGTTTGGCTCTAACTAGGTATAATTGTAGTTCATAATCTCAGCCATGATACCATTTACTCAGAGGACTTATTTAGTTTTCAAAATTCAGTTTACGACGAAAAAAACTTATTTGATATCGATACCAGGAAATCAAAATTTGACTTACATCCATTCATTTTTCTTTCAGTCTACGGTTTCGCTTTAACTGGAAACAACTATTGCTTTTTAGTCTTTCGTGCCAACGTCCAAAAAGTCTGATCTCCAGGACCATGGATTAGTTTTAAAGCTTTCATTACACCCGAGCAACGCCGGGCTATACTGCTAGTAAATAAATATTAGTAAGAGGCGTCCACCCCAAAAAATTTCAGTGTAGCTGGTGTATTTTGCATAACAGTGAAATCAAGTAACACAATCGATAACAGAGAGGGACAGGATAAAAGAAATCATGGAATGTGAAAATCAAAGACTGGCCCAGTCAAGATGAAAAGCAGGACCAAAAAAAAAAAAAAAGAAACCTGGGTAGGTTGGCAATGTCGACTTGGATCTAAACAAAAGAGAAAGTCGGGAACCTAGTAGGAACAACATTTACTGACATTTACTTGGTACTCAAAAAGAATATAACGATACCAGGAGAGCGTTTGCAGGAAACCGCGTTGTGACATAAGGGACTTAATAAAGAAAATCAAAACTGGCCCCTTTAACGAGAACCAGACTTGCTACAGATACGCTGAAATCTGTCAATATCAAACACTTTCTATCAGATATGATCTTAATCTTAAGCTGTATTGCAAGATCCCTCCATCTACGACGTCCAAATCACCATTATTGCTACAGTTAGCAAAGTGAGAAACACCATCGGTTTCGCCAGAGATTATGGGGGTGACATAATATCACACGTGTACGTGAGACCGATGGACACGAGCTGTCCGCGTGCGGTACGAGACGTCAACTCGCATCATGATTCCAGAAAGGGCACACCTGATGACAATGATATAAGGCGTGCTCAGCCGTTTCTTCTAAACCAAAGTCACACTGATGACGGCCGGGCAAATTCGGTCCGCTTCATCTGAGGTCATGTCATTGAGAGATAGCTTATTTCGAATCAAGGTAAGCGAAAACTCAGGATTACTGAGTTAATTTGGCGCTGGCGCCCACGACTAAAAGGAGCACGACTCTGTGTCCGACAAGCCAAGCCGATCACGTACAGGAACATTCGTCACAACCTCTACCACTAATAAACGAGGTCAAGAAAGGTCAGTGGACCGAGGAATGGTCCGCAAAGCCTCACGACACTCGTGTAAAAGTTTCGATTAATTCCGAGGTTTACGTTAGCGCTCAGCCTCCAAAACTGGAGAAGTGGTAGTAAGGGAAGGGAAGGCATCCATAACACTCCTCTCTAAAATCGAATTCACAGTCAACTCGCGGCATAGAAAGGTCAAGCAGGAGGTGTGTCGATAGCACACCACTTGTGGCATTCCATGACACGGTCGTTTGGCGCAGACATCTCTGTTGAAATGATGCTTGTTTCCACCCCACAAAAGGGTGGACAACCAGCACTCTATCGCCTTCCTACGGTCACCACCGAGAGGAAGTACCGGCAACTGGTAAAGTATGAAAATATTTGACACACGTATTAGCCCTACCCTTCACGGAAAACCACCGTCGAATCCATATCTGGATCGACGCTCCGACCTTTGTCAGTACCTCCGACGAATACTTCTCTGGCTGTATAACCGGCTTGAACCACACTCCAAAAATGCCGACAGGTCCGTTAGTGCAACTGAAGGACTACAGAAGCGCAACCCCTTCCAGATGCCTAACTATTTAAGCTGACCAAGCACAGAAATGAATATATGGGAACCAGTAATACGGTTTGCCATAAAAACATTATCATCAAAAATTTCAAAATGAACTCTGGTAAAAATACTTAATAAGACATTAGGTTTATAAATCCCAAACATTCATGCACTGATGTCCTCAAGTACACTTGTCCCAGTGGATAAAGACGTTGGTTGGTTCCAGTGACTTGAGCCAAAGAGTTGTGACTTCAATACAAATAACTTAGAGAGTTAAGTTATAATGGAAGTTAACTACATGGCTACCATAATTAGTATTGCACAAAGATTGAGAATTATATACCCCATTGATCGAAATAAAAGGGCTTGGTTCGAAATTTCTAGCATCTGAAGAAGGCCGGAGCAAACAACGGCCGAAACGTCGTAATAACAATAAATATGAGGACAATAGGTGTTCGGGGAAATAGTGGTTTACTAGTAGACATTTTGATTAAAGAAAATCTTTAGTAAATAAAAAATAATATTGTTGTATACAGATGGCAAATTGTTTGCGTATTACTTATTGCCTGATAAATTCAGAAAAGCAAGAATATTTTTTAAATCTTCATCTTTCACGAGACATAATCTAATAAAAAGTCATTATCAGAATTTATTATATTTTATTGGTTAATAAATTAATGGCGTTGATACACGCTTCAAGTGACAATTGTGATACCTACTCAACACGCCATGTATATAGAGTTGTTACTGGTGATAGCCAAGAAAGAAATAACTTCAAATTATCGGTGCATTTTTCAAGATTCGTATTAATTTGAATCTGTCTTTAATTCATATTTTTTTACGGAAAATTATCAAAGCTCTTCCAAGTACTCTAGTGATTACTAGGGTAACTTGTTTTACATTTTAATTTGAATTTTTTTTAGTTTTTTTTTCAGATTTATCAGGTTTTCGAGACGGCTACAACCGTTCTTTAGTAAAGTTCCTCTTTTCTAATTGCAATCAAATATAGCATCCTATGCTATCAAATTATGATTTGAATTAAGATTTATTAGAATCTCGAGACAGCTACGACCGTTCTTTAATACAATTCCTCTTTTCTTTTGACAATTAAATATAGTATTTTATACTGAACAATGTGTAAAGAAATACAGAAGTGAAATGAAAGAATTGTAATCTGCAGAAAAAAGTTTATGTAAAGTTTTTCTTTTCTTGTAATGGGTACAACTCTTGAAACACCTGATTTTCTAATGATATGTCACTTATATTTGGTTTTTGCAATTATTTTCAAATTAATGCTTTACACGGGTCAAAAAATAATTGCGTAATATTACGTTTACCATAGAAAACACTAGTAAAAATCACGTCACTCGCTGATGAAAGAAAAACAAAATTTTTAATCAAAATTTAGAACATGTTATAAAGGATTAAAAAAATCAGTTAAATAAATAATAGCTTTATCTTTCTTCTTAATAATAACATAAACATTTTGACAATAAAACTTTGTTTTTATCAAGTTTGGGCTTTTTTCATGTCCTTCTATGCTGTTTTTAATTCAGCCAATGAGAGGACGTGCTTATATTTTCCTATCCCCAAACGAAGTAAATGTTTATAAACACAATCATAAGTAACAATATTTGTCTATCACCAAACCAATTTTATTTACATAGATTCAAATAGAAAACGTTTTCATCAATTCTTGAACACAATAAATGTTTACTGGCTCAGACAGAAACAGTTGGTATTTACATCACTTTGAATAAATTAATCGTTTATCGCTTCGAATATAAGCCACTAATATTAGATTGTCCCATAAGTTCGTAAACACTTGCGAAATGGGTCTATCTGGTCCAGTACAATCGAGACAAGCGATGGGTTCAGAAAGAGCAAGAGACACCGTAGGTTCCAAAACAAGATCGATTCGGCAAGAAAGTCATGTTGTGCGTTTCGTGGAACTTTGAAGGAATCGTGCATTTTGAGTTGGTTCCGAATGGTCGTGCCAGCAGTGCCGAACTTTACTGTTAGCAACTTGAGCGGGTCTACGAAAAGTTGAAGTAAATGTACCCGGCTCTGATCAACCGAAAGCGCGCTTTGATGCAGCAGGACAATGCCAAGCCACACACCGCCAGGAAGACCAAAGACAAGTTTGAAGTGCTGGACGGCGTTGAGGTTCTGCCACATCCAGCCTACAGTCCTGACTGTGCTCCATCAGATTACGGCCTTTTCCGCTCAATGCAACACTTTCTGAAGGGCCGCCGATTCCACTCGTTTGATGAAGTCGAGCAAGCGTGTGAAGAATTATTTGATTCGAAGTCGGCTGAATTGTACTTTGACCAGATCCGAAAGCTTGCAGACCGATGGCAGAAAGTCTTGGAAAATGACGGTTTTTATTTTGAGCAATAATTATTGTTGTTTTTTTTTTAGTAAAATTTCAATTTTTTGCAAGTGTTTCTGGTAACCTTAGATTACTTGGCGAGTAAAATTTTAATTTTTTGTAAGTGTTTACGAACTTTTGGGACAACCTAATATTTTCTGTCCTTGAACTAATTAAATGTTTGTATATCCACATCTGGTGCCCCTGCTATTCACCTCTGGCTCCTTCACAAAATCCAACGAAGAATTTACAATATGATCGATCCCGACTTCGCAGCTCAGCTGCAGTCACTCTCACACCGGCGTATTGTGGCTTCCCTGTGTTTCTTCTACAAATACTTTCACGGCTTCTGCTCCGATGAACTTAGCTCACTGAGGCTCCCATGTATGAATTTACTAGCAACTAGTTCCCACCCTTTTACAGTGAAACCAATAAAATGAAACCCTAACTTCTATTCTACCAGCTCCTTTTATCGCACTTCCCGCCTGTGGAATTCCCTTCCAAATACTTGCTTCCCCGACAGCTACAATCTCCAATAATTTAAATGTAAGGTCAATAGTCATCTCCAATCTCACTGACTAGCAACATTTCTCTCATGCTCTTTTCTCCTTTCACTCCACTCCCATCACGCCATTATTCTCATCCTTCTAATTACCCCCTTCCTGTCCCTATAACCTGTCCTTCTTTCTCATCACTTTCACGAGTGGCAGTAAAACTGCCTTGCATGGGGTGAAAATATTAAAAAGAAAACTACCAGAATTAAGTAAATGCTTATAAATTCTAATATGGCTGAGCAGTATTGACCTATTTCTGAGCCAAATAAATGTCCCTGAACTAAAATATAAAATGGACTGATATGATGTAAAATCAATCAACCCAATTCAAACAAGTTTTTGTTCCATTTTGACTGATTCCCATTTAATCGCGTCTTTTAGAATTGCTTCAAAATTAGTTCCAGAATTTAACATTTAGTCTCCTTCTCAACAAATCGGTATTTTGTATTTTATTGGGTTCTAATCTATTATTCTTTTTTTTATCATTTCACCCCAAACAAGGCGACAATACGCAAGGAGTTTCCGAAAAAATTTTGAAAGTTAATGAAAATAATTTATTAAAGTGAAGTGAGGAAATGACATTAAATGAACAAGCTTCAAAAAGACAGAAGATCGTGAATGACATTGCATTTAAATTTTTAAGATTGCAGTAAACAGGGAAAAATATCGGAAGATTAGTTCTACTGGTGAGAAGCACGAGAAACAAATTAGAATTGGCGGTTGAATCTGCCGAGAGGACCTAACTGCTAATCTAGTAATTCTCTTACATTCATGTAATCGAGACACGAGGGGGAAAGACTATCATAACAGTTGCAGGAAAGACAGTGGGAAGCAAAGTCCCGACGCTGAGAAAGTGACTCAAATCGAGATGCCAGGTCAGAACCAATTGTATTTATTACAGACTTTTCGAGAATCTTCAGATATAAAGAAAGGGTGGGGCAAACCACCTTAAGAATTAGCAGTTATAATACGTTTGTTTTAAACCTCTAGTACAAATAGTTTTGCATCTCGCTTAGATAACGTTTTTCTTTCGGTTGATCTGCCTTATTTTTTGAGTGAGTGACTTGCTCACAAAAATCATTTTTGTCCTCTTAGCCAAGGATCTGAGATCCTCCTTCGTCTAATTTACAAATTCCAAAAATAAGCGACTCTGCAAAGAGATCAAATTAGTGGTCAATCTCCACAAGTGCTGCATGTATATTATAGTGCTGCATGATATATATATATATCATGGCTACAAGAAGCTTTATAAAAATAAATAAAACAAATGAGGAAAAATTGTGATAAATATTGTATTTGCCTCAAAATATAATGTTTCTCTGTGTTACTGGAACAAGTAAAGAGGTAAAGATTTGCGAATTCGAGATAGATTAATGTCACAAATGTAATGTATTCCACCTTGTCCATGTCAAATACTTGGATACTACTAGACTAGACTACCAGTTGTAAAATTTTGCTTAAAAACTTGAGCGTCTGCTCAACAAACTTGCTTTTCTTAAATTTTCAGATTCTAAAAGTAAGAAAAAATGTTGGATTATAAATTGAAAAAAATATTATTTCCTTAGTATGAAAAGATATGCAGGCTTTTTGCACTCATTATATTATTATTTTTCACTGGTATTTATCGAACATTGTTCTATAAATATTAATAAATTTCACCATCATCTTCTGTAGAATGTCATAATCTTTTTGTTGGTGCTGGTTTTGTTGTTGATTATTTTATTTTTATTTTCCTTTATTTGTTTTTTGGCTTTCTTACCCAAACCAAAAATGTCAAATTCTTTGATAGACAACTTAATATAATGTCTGGAAATATTTTTCTTTACTGGACCTAATTTTTTGGAAAACGTTTGTGATTATCTGTTTCTTGTCAGTAATAACCTTTCTGACAAGTTTTCTCTTGTCTCTTCAATTAGGAATTCTCTTTTTCCCTGTATTCAAATGTTCTTCTTAATCTTCTTTCTTGATGTTAATAGCGACTTGAGTGCCGGGTCGTCAATGGAATATCAACATTTATTTATTTCCATTTCTTCTTGATTGTCAGTCTTAATATATGAACCGATTGAATCCGTCTCCTTTCTACATGTTAGAACCACTGATTTGTTTACTTCAATCGGGTTTTAATGCGACTCTTTTACATAGGAAGCCACCAAGAGTATAAGTTGTTGGACATTTTGTGTTCATTTTATACCCAATAGAGTCAACCCATTTTATAGTTCACCAATAGAAGGCATAACCAGGAAGCTCAAAATATTCAATGAGACGTGTATAAAAAGCGGCCATATTTTTCCGAGTATTGGTGTTCAAATCCGATTCTGAAGAGTGTCTGATTCGTGAGTGATAATCTTTGACGTTGTTTCATTGCACAGATTACGTGCTGCAACGGTACTCTTTATTCATATACTATGACGGACATGGTCAACAGATGTCAGTAGGATACTTTATGTCCAAGAACGTTGTCAACATTACCTTCATTCCCTTACTTAGTGACCATCATAGACTGTTGTTGCTATATAATATACATTTGAGAGATTGATTCTCTATTATAATCAATACATAAACTGATCTCTGACTTTGTGACCATCATGGACTGTTGTTGCTATATAATATACATTCGGGAGATTGATTCTCTATTGTAATCAGTACATAAACAGATCCCCGACTTTATGACCATCATGGACTGTTGTTGCTATATAATATACATTCGGGAGATTGATTCTCTATTATAATCAATACATGAACTGATCTCTGACTTTGTGACCATCATGGACCGTTGTTGCTATATAATATACATTCGTATGATTCATTCTCTATTATAATCAATACATAAACTGATCCCCGACTTTATGACCATCATGGACTGTTGTTGCTATATAATATACATTCGTATGATTCATTCTCTATTATAATCGATACATGAACTGATCCCCGACTTTATGACCATCATGGACTGTTGTTGCTATATAATATACATTCGGGAGATTGATTCTCTATTGTAATCAATACATAAACAGATCCCCGACTTTATGACCATCATGTACTGTTGTTGCTATATAATATACATTCGTATGATTGATTCTCTATTATAATCAATACATGAATTGATCCCTGACTTTGTGACCATCATGTACTGTTGTTGCTATATAATATACATTCGTATGATTGATTCTCTATTATAATCAATACATAAACTGATCCCTGACTTTGTGACCATCATGGACTGTTGTTGCTATATAATATACATTCGTATGATTGATTCTCTATTATAATCAATAGATAAACTGATCCCCGACTTTATGACCATCATGGACTGTTGTTGCTATATTATATACATTCGAGAGATTGATTCTCTATTGTAATCAATACATCAACAGATCCCCGACTTTATGACCATCATGGACTGTTGTTGGTATATAATATACATTCGGGAGATTGATTCTCTATTGTAATCAATACATAAACAGATCCCTGTGCTTTATCCATAAATTATGGCAAATTTTAACAACATAAGTAGCTACATCTATTACTCATGAGGGAGTTGATTACTTACCATTTCTCTTGAGTTAGTAACACAACGTAACAATGGCATTGCTCATATCTAAAGAGCCGAGGGAACAATTATCACTTGATAATTATGAGGACACCCAAGCGCAACTTAAGACTTTAGCAGCAAAGGCTAGGGAAAAAAAACTGGAGGATTTGAAATCGGTTAGAAGAGAGAAAAAAGATAGCTGATCTCTTCTTGCAAATGCGGCTTGTAAAGCTATCAAAAAAATCCTCAGTACTTAACACCTTAACCGTTGAAGAAAATGACGTGTGATGATATGCCAGCCAATAGTGATTAAAAATATGAAGCACAGTTAAGACCAAAGTAAAATGTCGTCCTCTCATATTTTCAAACATGAAAAGTGTCAGCCGATCTGCTACTAATAATAGTGGAAAAGCTAAATAGAATACTGCAACAAGACCTACTTGAATAAGTTCCTCCAAGAGAGGGCAAATAGGCCTTCCCTTTAGTGATTTCAAGAAAAAAAGATGAGAATCTTTGCATTTGTGGTGACTACAAACTAAGCGTAAATCGCAAAATATGTACAGACTTCAAATTTATCCCTATTGTAGACTGGACTTTAAAGTCTCTTGCACGTATAAAAGTATTTTCTGAAATTGATTTAAAGTAGGCATATAATCAAATACTTACTTACACAGACTTTAAAGAAATCACAGCAACAAACACAACAATAGGCTTGTTTGATGGGGAAAAAATGCTATATGGAATTAAAACCGAAAGTAAGATTTTTCAAAGGAAGATAGAATAAGTTTTTTTAATCGTATCGCGGTAACGCCACTGATGTGCAGGGGGCTACATAAGAGCAAAAAGAATAGATAAGAGGAGAGTAAAGAGAAAGACGAACCAGTTAGAAAGCATCTAGGGAAGGATGGAAATACAGGTGAAAGGTAGAGAGAAAGGAAAGTATATACAGTGAGATGTAGAAAGAACTAGATTCAAGTGGTTAAGAGATGAGTATTGACATTGCATTTAAATTTCTGGAGGTTGTAGCCGTCAGAAAAGCAAGAATATGGAAGCGAATTCCACAGTCGGGAAGTGCGAGAAAAGAAGCTGATGGAGTAGAATTGTCATCTTCATTTGGTTGCTTTTACTGCGAATGGGTGAGACCCAGTTGCCAGTCTGGTTGCAGGAGTAAACACCTGTAGCAGGGGCACCAGTGACTTAAGTTCTTTGGAGCAGAAGCCATCAAAATATTTATAGAACAGACAGAGGGAAGCCACATCCTGTCGGTGAGAAAGTGGCTGGAGTCGAGCCGTCGATTCGGTACCTATCACATTACTGATTCTCCTTTGGAGCCTGTCAAGAACACTGAGATGAACAGCGGGTGCGCCTGACCATATATAACAGCAATATTCCATGCACGGACGGACGGTTAATTTGTATCTATGCAAGATGGATTCAGGAAGAAAACACATCCTGGCCCGACGCAGTGACCCAACCTTATTGGCAGAGATATGAAAAGTACTATATGCTACAAGAATTGCATTTGTATTGGTACTATTACCAATGAACAACTAAAATGGATGACCAGTATGGTTTTGAATAAGTAAAAAAAATTAACAATTAACAAAAAAAATGTACGCACAACATGAAAAAATAGCATTTTGAAGATATTCCATATCTAATGAAGGCATATCACCAGACCGATCCTTAATTAGCAAAATATTAAAATTTGAAGTACCTAAAAACAATAAAGAATGAGAATCTTTTTTAGGACTTATAAATTTCTCCATACGACATATTTAGCCATACCCTGAATTGACCGAACTTTTTGCTGCTTTTGGGAAATATAATGCAGAATCTATTTAAACCAAAGAACAAGTGACATTTTAAAATTTAAATGTTGTTCAAGCAAAGAAGTCAATTGTAAAGATATTCGACCCTAGAAACGAAATAGTAGTAACAACTGATGAAAATGAACCCTCAATTTCGAGAATAATAGCTAGGGATGGTCATCCTATTATGTATGTTTCGAAAGAAATTGTTAAAATTGAACTGTATAAATATTGAGTAAATGCTGGCCATAATATAGACAATAAATAGAGCACGTCAGTTTTTGAATGGAAAGAAATTCTTAATAAAATACGACAATAGATTTTTAGAATTCATATTTAATCCTCAGAAAAGATAACAAGATAACATCACCTAGATTCAAAGATGGGCCTTAATGCTAATGACGTTTGACTTTGATATTGAATACGTGAAAAGCAATACCAATTCTGAATGCAAATGCTTTGCCGAGATTGAGGTTCACGACTTCTGAAAGAGAAAAGAAGAAAATAATTCGAAGATACTTTCTTACACTAAGTCAAAACTGATTCTTCTTTTATGTGCCATGTTCTTTCAGGACGTAGGCGATCCTGGCTTTCCACGTCTCCCTATTACTGGTTGCTTTTAGCACGCTTTCTCCTGTTACACCACGCAACCCTAGTTCCGTCATCCACCTGATCATGTCCTTCAAATATGTTATCCGCTGCTTTCCTCTGTTTCTTTTTTCCTCTTTATGGCCTGTTAGTACCAGGTTCTCCAATCCCTCTTTCTTCATTGAAAGTCCCATGAACTTCTGCTGTCACTTCCTGATGCTCAGTATTAATTTACCTTTCGTTTCCATCCTTTCCAAAACCTCGTCATTGCTCACATGCTCGGTCCATGATATCCGCGTATCCTTCTGTAGAACCACATTTCAGCTGCTTCAAGTTTTTCCTTCATCTTTGATGATATTGTCCAGCATTCACTGCCATATTGAAGAACCGACATAACATCGCGATACAGTACTCACTTCTTTGTTTCTAGCGAAATTGTCCTGTTTCTCAATACTCTTCTCAGCTCCTGGAATGCATCCTTGTGCTTTTGGTTCTCAAGAATATAAATGTATAGAAACTGCTGTGGTCACAAAGTGAAGGTCAGTTTATATATTGATTTTAGTATGGAACTGATCCCCCACTTTATATCCAGTATGCTTCTATAGAACCACATTTCCGCTGCTTCAATTTTTTTCCTTCATCTTCGAAGATTATGTCCAACATTCACTGCCATATTGAAGAACCTACATCACATAGCAATCCAGTACTCTCTTTATTTTTAGCGAAATTGTCCTGTTTCTTCTTTGTCGATAGACAAATTGGCTGAGGATACAAAGTAAGATCCTATATTGAGCAGTATATTATTTAGGACAAAAATAATAAACAAAATAGTTGTTCACGTGCAGAAAAGCGTTAAGCATAAATTAACTGTGAGAAAGTCTGTAAATTTGTAATAGAGACGTGGTCATTCCGCCTGCAATGCAAAAGAGAAAAATTATAAAAATGCACACATGACGATGTTCATCGCAGAATAACGTCTATGCAGAGGAGGTTATGGCTAGAGGAATGATGGCCAGGCTATTCTACAGGCGTAGAAATCACTTAGTTAAATGCCATACGTGATACACGCTTGGGAGATCATGTCTTAAAAGAAACATGACAGAGTGGGCAGAACATTTTTCGCGGTAGGTTGCCATTACTTTCTGTGGTAGACTGCTTGGCAACCACGGCTATATAACCCAATCTGTCCTGCTATTTAACCCATAGCTTGAAAAAGAAAATACTATTAATACCTTTTCGTAAGGGTATTTTCCCGAAAAGAATTCAACTGGAATTCGAACTCGGCTCTCCGATTTCTTGTTCCGAGTCTATATCCACTGCACCACAACGCAAATCCTAGAAGAATTCGCAAAAAGGTGCAAAAGGTAGATTAAAAGAAGAAAATTTAGACAGACAAAATCTATCAGTCAGTTAAGTGTCATACGCGATACATGCTTGGGCGATCATCTCTCATGACTGGCTGAGAAGAATATTAACCCGCAAAAGGTTGCCATTACTTTCTGCGATAGATTGGTTGCCCGCCAAGGCTTTAGAACCCGATCTGTCCTGTTATTTAACCCAAAACTGGAGGGAAGAGACAGATTAATACCTTTCTCAAGGGTATTTGATCCTAAGTGAACTCAAGGAATTCAACTGGAATTCGAACTCGGCTCCCCGATTTCTCGTTCCGAGCCGATATCCGTTGCACCACAACGCACATAAACATCGCCTAAAGTGACCCAACTTTGAGACAGAGTACACATGTATCATGTTCATGTTAATGGAGTGGGATTATTACTAATACTGGTAGATGCTTATTCAGGCTGGCCAGAAGTCATACAGGTCTCTGACAAAAGACGTTCGAAATAAGCATTCCAAATACGCTAGTATCCGACAACGCCCCAAAGATCTGTGACGAGCGACGATAGTTCAGTGACGGAAGAAAAGTGGATGCAAACTACACAAAACCGCCATCTTACCTTCCGCCATCAACAGAAAGAATTGTGTAAACTGTTAAACAGTATGTGTAAAACAGAAAGAAAAATAGAAACATTTCTTCCGAGATTCTTACTAAGCTATAGCGCAATACCACATACTGGATGTCTAAAAGCCCTTCCACCCACATGGGTAGACAAATTAGAGCCCCAAAACCGAGTCGTTGCTTACATGCTCGGTCCATGATATTCTCTATAACCACATTACAGCTGTTTCAAGTTTTTCCTTCCTTTTTGATGATATTGTCCAGCATTCACTGCCATATTGAAGAACTGAAATCTCAATCCAGTACTCTCTTCTTTGTTTCTAGTGAAATTGTCCTTTTTCTTAATACTCTACTCAGCTTCTGGAATGCTGCCTTTGCCATGCCAATTCGCCTTCGGATCTCTATGTCACATTTTAGATCTCAGGGATATAAATGTATAGAAATTGATGTGACCACAAAGTGAGGGGTCAGTTTATATAATGATTGTAATATAGAATTGATCCCCCACATTACATCCAGTATGCTTCTGTAGAACCACATTTCAGTTACTTCATGTTTTTCCTTCGTCTTAGATGATATTGTCCAGCATTCACTGCCATATTGAAGAACTGAAATCTCAATCCAGTACTCTCCTCTTTGTTTCTAGTGAAAGTTTCCTGTCTCTTAATACTCTGCTCAGCTTCTGGGATGCTTCCTTTGCCATGCCAATTCGCCTTCGGATCTCTGTGTCGCCCTCTGTATCTCAGGGATATAAATGTATAGAAAGTGCTGTGACCACAAAGTGAGGTGTCAGTTTATATAATGATTGTAATAGGGAATTGATCCCCCACTTTATATCCAGTATGCTTCTGTAGATCCACATTTCAGTTACATCATGTTTTTCCTTCGTCTTCGATGATATTGTCCAGCATTCACTGCCATATTGAAGAACTGACATCACATAGCAATCCAGTACTCTCTTCTTTGTTACTAGTGAAAGTTTACTGTCTCTTAATACTTTACTCAGCTTCTGGAACGCTTCCTTCGCTATACCAATTCGTCTTTTGATCTCTATGTCACACTTTCCGTCTTCTGTTAGCACACTTCCCAGGTATATAAATTTTTGTACCTGCTTGATTTTAATATCCCCCACCTGCATTTGGTTTTTTGGTTGCTCCTTTTGCTTATGACCATGCATTCGATTCTCTTGCAGTTTATTTGTAGTCCTTTCTTGTCACGATCTCCCATATCTAGACAGTCTTTTACGGAGAAAGAAGGAAACAAGGGAAACAAGCGGATAAAACCTTTTCGCTACGAGATGAGGAAACTCAAAAGTATAACTAACAACAAATATTACCCATGAGGTAATTGAGTGCTTACTATTTCGTGTGAGTTAGTAACAGAACAGGTTTATCAACCCAAAATTAAATCAACTACATTTTAAAAATCAGTGCTCCAATCACAGATAGAAAAATTATTTTTTGCTATTCCTTATTATATTTAAATATCGAATACTTTTTAAGTCTTATGTTGGGAAAAACAAATGCATTTTACATTATTATTTAAAGAATTGAATCAAAGTTAGCTTAAATTTGAATAAATATATGAGCAAAAAATAATAAATATTTAATAATATAAAATGCATTCATCGCCCTTATTTTTTAATAGAGAGATAGATATGAATTGACCGAGATAGATATGAAAAAGCGATAGATAGATAGATAGATAGATAGATAGATAGATAGAATAGAACAGACTGAGATAGATAGATAGATAGATAGATAGATAGATAGATAGATAGATAGATAGATAGATAGATAGATAGAACAGACTGAGATAGATAGATAGATAGATAGATAGATAGATAGATAGATAGATAGATAGATCGATAGATAGATAGATAGATATGAAGAGATTGGGATAGATAGATAGATAGATAGATAGATAGATAGATAGATAGATAGATAGATATGAAAAGACACAGATACATACGAACAGACTGAAATAGTATTTGTCTATATTTCTGAGATGAGGAATTGTAATTATTTACATTGTTCGTAATGTTGTCTTCTTGTTGCCATATTCACGACGTTTCGGTCACTGTACGCTCCGACCTTCTCCAAATGATTAGAATTTCGAACTGAACCCTTTTCGCGATTTAAGCCTCTTTAAGATGGTTCTGTATCAGTTATCTTCCTTTAAATCAACTTTCTATGTCACTTACCCTGCTGTAGCCAGGTATTGAACTTGTCGGTCAAGTCACTGGATTCATCTAACGCTTTTATTAGTGGACCATGTGTCTTTGAGGACATCAGTGTTTGAATTTTGAGACTGTTTTCACAGTAATCCTTTTTTTACCAGAGCTCATATTACAATTTTGTTATTTGTAACTGCTTTTCTCTGGAACTCTGTAATATTGATTCCCATACTGTATTCATTTCTATGCTTGGCTTACTCAGGAGATTTTTGTGGCCAGGCATATTTGCTGATTTCTTAAGTTTTCGTGTTTTTTAGTGATGCTCTCTGTCTATTATTCTAACTTCATCCCACAGGGGAGACTATCTGCATTTTTTTTTCATGTGTGGTCATCTATGCCTGGTTTTTCTATCTCCTCTCGTGATATGGTTCTGCGGTGTTCTTACAGTCTTCTTAAGGAGGTGAACCGTTTTACCATTATATTTCTTACCATGGTTGCATGGAAAGTTGTACACACATTCCATACTTCTATTCTCCTTTATGGGAGGTTTTACTCGGAAGAAGTGTCATCAAGATTCTGAACTACTTTTGAAGGTCGTACTGATGTTATGTGGACCACAAATCATTTGTATTTTTCCCAATAATCTGTTCACAAAGAGTAGGCTGACCGAGTCTGTTTTCTGGGTGGTTTTTATCCACTTGCACTCTTCTGTCCCAGCTTGTTGGGGATGATTTTATGTACCCAGATTATTTTTAACATTACAGGGTACTGATGACACGGACCAATTTTTTCATATATCGGTAAGATGAGGGTTAACAATAGGCTCGCCATTATCACCATGAACGGCTAATATATACATGGAATAATTCAATTAGATGCCATTAGAATCTAAATAATTGAAGTCATCACTATGACTGAGATATGTAGATTACACATTCATACTCTTGCCACACTAGGAATGGGTCCAGCTACTAATGGACAATATGAATTCAATAATATCAGCTGGGGTCTGGCACCTCACAGTGCAATTTTTCTCAGCTGCATATCTGTCTTTGAACAGGCACAAAACCAAGCCGAACTCTGCCCGAGAACAGAGACGCAACTGGGAGTTGAATCGATTTCCAGCTTCTGCTGGAAGAGACTTCGGACATAAAGCAGAAACTGCTGCTTATTTATATTGGAAGGGTTCAAGTGTACATGAGCAAATAACAAGATAGATAGATAGATAGATAGATAGATAGATAGATAGATATGAACAGACTGAGATAGATAGATAGATAGATAGATAGATAGATAGATAGATAGATAGATATGATAAACAGACTGAGATAGATAGATAGATAGATAGATAGATAGATAGATAGATAGATAGAATAGACTGAGATAGATAGATAGATAGATAGATAGATAGATAGATAGATAGATAGATATGAACAGACTGAGATAGATAGATAGATAGATAGATAGATAGATAGATAGACAGACTGAGATAGATAGATAGATAGATAGATAGATAGATAGATAGATAGATAGATATGAACAGACTGAGATGATAGATAGATAGATAGATAGATAGATAGATAGATAGATAGACTAGATAGATAGATAGATAGATAGATAGATAGATAGATAGATAGATAGATAGATAGATAGATAGATAGATAGATAGCATCGTATATCAGTGTACCTGATTATGTAGTTACGATTCTTGCTAATGTAAAAAAAACTGAAATGTGCCATATTCCGAAAGTTGTACGTTTTTTATATTATTACTGCCTTTATGTCTAAAAGAAACAAAATTTTTCACTTGGAAATCCTGCTCTCATTCTTGATCAATTCTATGACTATCACAGTCAATTTATGTATCTATTCTCCTTATTCCTTAACGGATGTCACTTAAGTTTACTGGTCAGTGGCTAAGTCTCTCTCTGTTCCTCTTGTTGTCAACTACTGGTTTAGTCATCCATGATAAGTAGAGTCACATAACACTGAACGAAGCATCTTGAAGTGGCCTTTAAGCATTTCTGTCAAGCCAACATTTGATCTATTGAATTTACACGCAACCTTTTAACGTCCAGTTTCAATGAATAATCAATCGATTTTATAAAGCCCTTTTAGTGGTGAAGTAGCACCGTCAGTTATTCATCTACTTACTTAATTCAACCTTCGCGTCAATAATGGAATTTCACCTTTCTTTTCATTTATTGGTGATGGGTGATGCAATTTAGCCAACCCGATTTGGTGTTCTATAAAGGAATATAGTTAATTGCTGAAGAACTTTTAATGAAAACTAATTATGATAATAAGATTTGATGAGTTCAATACACGTCGTCACATCTGAAAAATAAAGCAACACATTTAATAAAAACCGAACTATTTTATTAACAAGTTTATCTGTATTATTATTCGTATTTCTTGATTGCAGTTGCTTTTTATCACAACCGTCATGTTGTCCACCGGTTATTAACAATCTGCAAGGATGACAAGCTGTATTAAAATGATCCTCAAATTAAGATGAAATGCACGTTAAAAATCATTAATAATCAAGAATTATTAAGAAAAGCTTCACAATATTTCAGTAGAAAACGGCGTAAAAGACATTCCGGGAAAAATAACAAATACATTCGAAATGGCTGGATTGCCTCTAGCCGGTTGTTGATTTTTGTAGCCTAATCGGTAAGGCAACTACCATGAGAAAACAGAATCTGAAGACAATGAAGGCGAACTTTACTTTCATCAAAAGTTTATTTTTTATTTCCGATTTACGACACTGACGTAAAATTTCACTCTGAGTGTATTAATGATGAACGATTGAAAACGCAAAAAATAATTACTAAAAGGTTTGATCACTAATAATTTGGTAAAAAAATATATCATTGACGAATTAATAATTTTATTTGTACTAAACCGGAAGTGACAAAATATCCTTAGTTTAAAAAGTACATCGTCTGTGTTGCTGTTTTATACCGAATTATAGTTGATTACTTCATTTAATATAAGTTACATTTTTATTATTAATAGCAATATAGCTCGGCGTTGCTCGGGTGTAATGAAAACTTTAAAACTAATCCACACACACAGACACAGACACAGACACACACACACACACACACACACAGACAAAGTTCCATTTATAAATAAGTTTAGATAGATTATTGTTGTTGTTGTTGTTGTTGTTGTTGTTGTTGTTGTTGTTCGGTCTTCTATCTATATATCTAGAGATCGTTGGTAAAATTTAAAGAAGAATCAACTGTATTATAGGTCCCGGTCTGGCATCCAGGTTTCATTCCCTGTACACCTAATCTTATTTATAAATGGAACTTTGTCTGTGTGTGTGTATGTGCGTGTGCGTGTGTGTCCGTTACCTGTAGACTCCGAAACAGCTGAACCGGTTTTCTTGAAAATTTACACAGTTGTACTATAAGCGTCTGCGAGTGTTCTGAGCTAGGTTTTTTGTCGAGGTACCCCCGATAAATATTGAAAATCGATAATCGAAAAAATCGGGTTATAGAAGGAGTGGTCCGATTTTAATCAAATTTGATACACTCATAGAAAAAGACACAAGAAATGATATTCAGAAGTTCCAAGGTTGCAGTTCTTACAGTGGTGCAGAAAATCGATAATATATATATATATATAAAAGCTTTCATTACACCCGAGCAACGCCGGGCTATACTGCTAGTTTTCTATAAATATATCATGGAAATTGTTTTAAATGATCTTTCCGAAGTGTTACCTAAAATCTTTAAAATCCAACCGCAGTACTAGACTGGCGGCGAATTCTCACCAATTTCAACTCTCCAGTTGAGTTGGCTCGATGTAACGTATTTAGATTCTACCCGTTTCTTTCCTTCCATTTCTTGCTCGTGGAACCGCCTTTCTGCTTCATGCTATCCAGTCAAATTTAATCTTCAAAAATTTAAATGCAATTTTTATCGCTCTCTACTGTCTTTCTGATTACTCTTCTTTTGTTCTCTATCCTTTGTAACATTTCTGTTTTCTAACTCTTCTACATGCAGTAATCCTTCGGGTCCTTGTATCTTTACGACCTTACTTGGGGTGAACTCGCTTAAAAGGATGTGTTCGTGTGTTTAGAACTGTGGAGTAGTTTTCGCACCGAAAGTTATAATCACTCTATGTCGGTTGCTAATCGACTTAACGCCCCCTAAATGTTAAGAAATTGGTAATCTTTTACTGAAAGCTGACTTCTTAGTATTCGGCTAACTGCCGATTAATAAAATTAGTAGTTCTACTGAACTCCAATAGAAGTCTAAAGAACTCTCTAGAACTTCTAAAGAACTCCTATGAACTTCCCATGAACTTCCCAAGAACTTCCTGTTAATTCTTATTAATATAGGAGGGAGAGTCCATTATCTGAGGAATAGGTGTGTTTCACCATAACAAGAACGTTAACATTGTGGCCATGAGATCCGGATAAGACGTTTAATTAGTTCTTCAGAATATCGGTTAAGTGAAAAGAGGTAGATAAAACTAATAAAGTTATTGATGGTTGTGGTAGGACGGAGTCACAAGTCATCGTGACTGAGAATGTGAGCGTCCTGTTGGCAATATCACGTTGGAAGACTGGTCCTCGTACGACCTCCGATATTAAGCTATGTCGTGCTTCGTCATTATCTAGTTTATTAACCGCTTGAGAATACCAGGGGCTGTTTACTTGGATGTGTGGACGATCTAATAAATAATAGAATTTGGAGATCGGAGTGTTCTAATTCCAGTCGGGTTTCTTATATTCACTTACGCGTAAATAACATTAGAAACAGATCTGTGTTTACTTCTTCTTCCTCCAACTACAGGTTAATAAGTAAAAAATATTTTCTGGCTTTAAGTAACCTGCAAAAGATTGATAAGCCATAAAAAATCTCTTTCCCAGAAATAGTAACGAGCTCAAAAGATTTGTAGTATAAAACACCTACTCAAGCAAGCGTCTACAACAGGGATTACCTATCCATCTATGCAGGACGATATAATTACTGTTATTATTATTATGTCATTTTTTCATCATATTTCGATTTCTGCTTTGGTCTCACTACCAACCAAGTCTGCGGGGAGACCTAAGGCAGGTCGTGGCGTGTTGTTATGACTCCATTTCATGTTTTTCTATCTTCCCTATCATTCCTAGCATTACATAGATAAAGTTTTCCTTAGAGTGTGGGCTGTACTTAATAAGACAATTTTTTGTATATCTCTTAAGCTGGGGTTTCCACGGATTCTTTCAATGTGTTGTTTTGTTCCATTTTTTATCATTCCAAGTGCACCTACTATCATTGGCACAACTCTTGTTTTCAATTTCCACATTTTTCTATTTCAATTTCCAGTTCTTTATATTTTGACATATTATTATTATTATTATTATTATTATTATTATTATTATTAAGAGATAATGACAACAAAGAGAAAAAATTATTTATTTTCAGCTCGTACATTCATTCAAAAGTTATTTACATTCAAATTAATGTACTCATCATTAGTGCCGTTACCATAACGTTTCAAGCGTTGTGCGCTCCAGCCTTCTTCAGCTGTATATACATCCGGATAACTTTCAAAGAATTTCGAAATGAACTCTTTCAATCTATGGATTTAGATTTTTCTTGTTCCGTTATTCATGTCTTTAGAATTCTCGTCTCATTTTCATCTAACACTATTCGGTTATAGTTCAGATTATGTCTGTATTCTCCTTCCCAGGGATTGAACTCACAATTACCAAGTGACTGTTATAAGTCTAATATTTGTCTATGCTTTAAATATAACTGCCACATCTGGTTTGTTGTTGGTGCTACGTAATTTAGATTACCGTATCCGCTCAATATTAGTACCCCAGCATTTTTGATTCCCCTTTTGACTGATGACCATGCATCTAGTTTACTTATGGTTTATATGTAGTGCTATCTTTATAACCTTATATATATATATATATATATATATATATATATATATATATATATATATATGTATATATATATATATATATATATATATATATATATATATATATATATATATAGCATAATGATAATCTACGTATACTGTCTTAATATGTGTTGGAAAAACTACTAAAAAGTTGTAAGTTAAAAATGTATTTTTTGACAGTATTTATTTATTATTATTATTATTATTATTATTATTATTATATATATATATATATATATATATATATATATATATGATATTTCAGACCGGCCTCGGCCTTTCATCAGAAACAAATGATTTTAAAATTGAAACTAGAAGCGTCCGTCGTGAGAAGCGTCCGTCACGTGATGCAGAAAGCAACAGAGTCTGAATATTTTTAAACGTAAATCTAACTGTAATAATAAATTTAAATGTTGTTTTGAAGAAAAACATTTAAGTGTATCTAAAAAATGTTTAACTATTGAAATATTTATAAAGATTCAAAACACCTAAGTCCCTATTTAACCCTAGCCTATGTGTATTTAATTCTAAAATCCAGTATTTTTCTTTCTTTCTGCGTGAGTATGTGGAACTAAAATCGGAATCTATCAGTAAACATTTGCTGTTTTCTAATGTATATATATATATATATATATATATATATATATATAGATATATATATATATACATACATACATACATATATACATATATATATATATAGTAGCGAGCATAATGATCAGAACGATGTTAAGAAAAAGTTCAAATGCGAAATAACTTTTTATTTTAAAGCTTCATAGAACATTTTATCAAGGGAAAAAGGATATAAAAGTAAATTATATAATTAAAAATATAAAGTTCAATAAACTTATTTTGATTCGTCCTCTTTCTCTTTTCTTTTCGCGTGCTGATTCCTTTTACTTCTTTTTCTCCATCCAAAACATTCCTACCAAACAAACACATACATACGTACGTACGAATATACCCTTTCAACAAACTAATACTACGAACATTTGTACAAACTCTTGATGCCCTTATCTTTCTCATAGAACATTTACTGCTACCTATTCTTGTTATGCTTTTCGTTAATAAATTTCTATTTTAACATAAAAAATATATTTTTTTATTCTTACACTTTTCCACACAATTCCACACATTCCAACCTGCCGACTTCATCTTCTGATGAAAACCTTCTGATAATTCGAATGATAACTCTGGAAAAAACTTGAATGTGTAGAGAGTTTGGTTATGTCTGACACAAGGCCGAATCAAATAATCATTAACTATCTCCCTATAGCTTCAATCTTATCGTCACCAAATAGCAGCAATTTATCACTCTTTTGAGGGTTTAATTCAGGTATGTCTCTGTCATGTCAGGTCAATATTAACAAAGAGCCCTAAGGTACGGATTGAATACGGACCGTATTAATTTACTATAGAGTGAATTTATATAAAGCAAATATTTGAAATTAATGAGAAAATGAGTGGACATTAGATTTCAAATAAAAGGGAACATATTTAGCTATGAAACCGGGAAGCAATAAAGCTTTTTATCACTTAAGTGTGTTTGATTTGGAAAATTTGATGAACACTTTATCGGCTTGTCTTTTATACACACATAAACACACGTATTCACAAATACATCTTTGTGTATATGTGTTTAAATCTATATTTCAAACCAAACGTGTTATATTACCTTCAGTGTCACTCAATACCCAGCTGACCAATGACCTGCTTCACTATATCATTTAGTGAACAAATCTGGTCAATAAACACTCAACAGGAACGAGCAAATAGATTTCTCTTTCATCATCTGAAGTTGCTGATTTTCGTTTGAGTAGTCAAAGGGACAGTAGAGCTTTCGTTTTTTGTTTTTTTTTTACTTAATTTCCTTCTTTTCTTCGGATCTTTTCTCCTTCTTCTTCTTCGAAATGTTTCTATTTCTTTCACGAATTTTGTCTTTGTCGTCGTCTGATCTTCCTTTTCTTCTCATTATTTCTTCTTCTTCTTTTCCGGATCTTTCTCCTTTTTTTTTTTTTTTTTTTTGTTCTTCGTCTTTCATTTTCTTTTTCTTCTTTGATTTTTCTTTCCTTCGGATTATATTTTCTTCTTCCTCGAAATTTTCTCCTTCGTTTTTCTTTTTCTTTTTCTTTAGCTTCCTCGTCTGATCTTTTTTTCAGATTATTTCTTCTTCACTTTCGTATATTTTTTTCTTTTTCTTCTTATTTTTTATTCTTCGGAAGTCTCTTTCTTTCACGAACCTTTTCTACTTCGTCTGATATTTTGTCTTTTTTGTCTTCTTATTCCTCCGATAATTTCTTTTTTCATTCTTAGAATTCCTGCTTCTTCATCCTGTGATATTTTCCCTTTCTTCAATTTATTTGTTGGTCTCACTCGGATCTTTTATTCGACCTTCTTTTCCTTAAAACTTTCTCTTTTTCCACAAACTTTTTCAACTTGCTCTGACCTTTTCTTCTTCATTTTCGAATTTTTCTTTTTCCTCGGATATTTTTTCTTCACTTGAATCGGAATATTTATTCTTTTTCCTCTCATTTTTTCTTCTTCTTCGAAAATATCTTCTTCTTACTTAGTCTTCTTCTTCCCCGAAACATTTTCTTCAGCTACTTTTTCTTCTTCACGGATTTTCTTTTACATCAGATTTGTTGTTGTTGTTGTTGTTGTTGTTGTTCTTCTTCTTCTTCTTCTTCTTCTTCTTCTTCTTCTTCTTCTTCTTCTTCTTCATCGTCGTCGTCGTCGTCGTCGTCTATTTTCTCCTCCTCTTCCTCCTTCTCTTCCTCGAAACATTTCTTCTTTTCCCGTGGATATTTTATTCTTCTTTCTCGGAATATTTTGACTTTCGTGGGTTTTTCTTTCTTTAGAAACAAAAGAACTTGGATTTTTGTGCAGACAATGTTTAATGCGATAAGCAGAAATAAGAAAAAACAAAATTCACTGACCCCATTACATTTAACTACGAACGAAAACGAGATCGAATGAATCTTACCTTTTGCTTCTAAAATTGAGAAACACCGCAAAGTGATTGAGAAAAGACACGGCTTATTATCAAGAAGATGAAGGAGCGAATTATCTCCTCGATGTTTTTTGGAAAGAGACGTGATTCAGACATGTGCTGTTCCATGTCTGACCACTCAGACAATCGGATTTCAGGAAGGACAGAACTCCCCATCTTCTGGTTTTGACCGTACGTCTAACAGCGACTACAGAAATCTGTAAAAAGATGTGATTATACGAAAAAATCAATAAAGACAAAAAACCTGTCATTGAATTCTTTGAGTTACCATTCTATAATGACTATCATTAAGCCATTATTTAAATTGTGATCATTTTTTTAAATTTTTGATAAATCAATTTCGTGACATAATTTAAAACTTTATAACCCTAATTAATTCTTAATTGTACTAATTTTATTTAACTCTAAATATCCAGGGCATATGTACTCTTTAATATGATGAATGAACCATTCTGGCTAATAATTTCTATGTTTTCTAAAAAAATATCTACATTTCCGATCTCCTCATACGAGCTCCTCCTTTTAGCTAGTGGATAAAGTGCTGTCCGCTACGTCTCTGGATCATGTCTCATGTCATATCAACGATTCAAGCTTACAGCCTATTTCTTTTTTTTTTCCTTTTTTCTTTTTTTTTTTTTCTCAAAAGATTATTCCCATCTGGCATATAAAGCCGTTCGTCAATGACAATTTTCTATGTGGCCGTGCGGGCGGGTCATTCATCAAATACCATGACACGACTTTGCTGGTGGTATATATATATATATATATATATATATATATATACAGAGAGAGAGAGAGAGAGAGAGAGAATCCAAAGGAGTATTCTGTACATACTGTGGTAGGATAACTCTCTAAGAGAGCTCTAAATATATATGTATATAAATACACATAGGGCAAATATAAGACAAATTAAGGCAGACACGTTATTTCATGGTAATTCGTCAGCTTCCGTCTTTATTGTACAAAGGATTTTAAAATCCTTTGTGCAATAAAGACGGAAGGTGATGGTGGTTCGGAGCAGAAGCCGTGAAAGTATTTGTAGAAGAGACAGAGAAGCCACATTGCGCCGGTGAGAAAGTGACTGTTTCTAAGCTACCAAGTCGGTAGCTATCACATTACAGATTCTCCGTTGGATTTTGTCAAGGAACCCTAGGTGAATAGCAGGATCACGTGAACAGATATGGCAGCATTATTCAATGCACGGGCGGATTGTAGATTTATATATGTGCAGGATTGTTTCAGACGGAAAAAATTCCTGGCCCTACACAGACAAACGACCTTCTTAGCAGCGGATTTAGCTATGGATTCTGTATACCCATTCCACTTCAGGTCTGTTGTGGGAGTTAACCCGAGGTGGCGCTCTGTTTTGCTTTCAGGGAGAATAGCCTAATCCATGCTAATGCGGGTAGGAGCGATTGTCTATGATGATTAATAGATAGCAGCTTCGTTTTAGAAGCATTAAAATTCACAAGTCATTTTCCTCTGAAGGTAGCGACTCTTTATTCCTGCTTTTGTTTATTAACCTGATTTTTATATGTCACGTTCATTCTCTTTTAATATCGCTTTTGTAGTTTTATTTTGTACATTCATCCATTGTTTTCTTTTTAGGAATAGATTTTTCTGTTCCTTCCATATATGTTTTTATTTTCTTTCACTTAGCCTTTTGCATCTTAGGGGCTTTATCATCTTGCTTGGGTTAAACTGCTTTAAAAATGTCTAAAAGTAACATAACACTTCTAATTTTATAAGGAATATACTTAGATACTTGGTCTAAATTCACTTAATTTATTAAAAAGATATACTTTTCTATAACTTTATTTAACACGCTTATCATAATGTTATTTATTGAAAAGATTTACTTTTAAGGATTCCTTTCATCTATCCCATGCGTCGGCGATATTTTCCGGATTCAAAAGATAATGAAATCTAATTTTCATACAGTCACTGGTGTTGTTCGAGTAGATGTTCGAGTAGATGTTCGAGTAGATGTTCGAGTAGATGTATCGTTCATTTCCACCGAATGTATAATTGGTATTGCGAGTTCAAATTTCTGTTGAGATTCCCTTTCTCAGAACTATTCTTAGAGAAGGAAAAAAAATCACATTTTTTAATCATTTCACCCCCAGCAAGGCATTCCACTGCCACTATTGCGAAAGGGGTTATATAGGGAAGGTAAAGAAGGAGGGTGATAGACGGGGTAAGGATACCGAGGCTGGGGTATCTGAATTCAAAAGCGTGGGGAAATAAATAGAAGACCATTCTACCGATCTATACTCATGGCAGCTCAAAGATGAAAGAAATCTGTGAACAGCTCTGATTGGTTGTTTTTTTTCTTTTTCTTTTTTTAATCGTATCACCACGAGCAAGGCGGTAATGCCACTGATGTGCAGGGGGCTACATAAGAGTAAAAAGATTAAGTAGAAGAGAGTGAAGAGGAAGACGAACCAGTTGGAAAGGAGCAAGAGAAGGATGGGAATGCAGGTGTGATGACAGTTTCAAGATGGAGAGAAAGGAAAGGATATACGGGGTGGGGAAAAAACTTGAGTCAAGTGGTTAATAGACGAGTATTGACATTGCATTTAAATTCCTGGAGGTTGTAGCCGTCAGGAAAGCAAGAATATGTAAGCGAGTTCCACGGGCGGGAAGTGCGAGAGAAGAAGCTGCAGGAGTAGAATTGTCGTCTGCATTTGGTTAATCTAACTGTGAATGGGTGGAACCCAGTTGCCAATCTGGTTGCACGAGTAAACACATGTTGCAGAAGCACCAGTGACTTAAGTACGTTGGAGTAGAAGCCATGAAAGTACTTATAGAACAGACATAGGGAGGCCATATCTCGTCGGTGGGGAAGTGGCTGTAGTCGAGCCGCAAGTCGGTACCTATCACATTACTGATTCTCCTTTGGAGCCTGTTGAGAACACTGAGATGAACAGCAGGGGCGCCTGACCATATATAACAGCAGTATTCCATGCACGGACGGACGGTTGATTTGTATATATGCAGGATGGATTCAGGCGGGAAAAACATCCTGGCCCGACATAGTGACCCAACCTTCTTAGCAGTGGTTTTAACTATGGCTTATATCCTGAAACGATATACCTTATGGATTGTTGACCTTTTGCATGTTATTTCATGCCAAAAAAAATGTTTAGATTGTAATATTTTTTCTGAGATAAGGATTTCATAATACAAGTTTTACTAATTAACCCATTGCTGTCGGTTAAGGGTGGATTCTTAACGTATCCAAGTGTATTTACGTGTATGTGAATATAACGAACCGAACTGCAGATAGAACCCAGCTCTCCGATTTAAATTTCCGAGATATTATACATTACACCACCCGCACATCACAGCTTACCGCAATTGGTATTTTACCGATCACCCAAATAGGTACTGACCATGTTTGACATTGATTAACTTTGTTGGTCGTACGGCAATTTGTGTTTCAACGTTACGTGACAGTATGTCGAACTCTACTTAGAGATAATCTGGAGTCTTTAAAGATGAATAAATTAAAATGCCTATATTTTACGTAATATGGCCACATTGAAAATCAGGAAGAGGCAACTAAAGTTACTGGGACATGCAATGAGGAAGGAGGACTTGGAGAACCTGATACTAACAGGCCAGATAGAGGGGAAAAAGGGACAGAGAAAAGTAGCGATAACATATTTGAAGGGCCTGAGCAGATGGATGACAGAACGTGGGTTGCGTGGTGTTACAGGAGAAAGTGTGCTCAGAGCCACCAGAAATAGGAAGATTGGAAGGCCATGATCGCCTACGTCCTGAAAGGACAAGGCACATAGAAGAAGAAGAATATGGCCATAAACAAGGACATGTCATAAAATCATTCTCAAAGAATATTTTTTTATTCAAGCAAAGTTAAAATGAGGATAAAGGCTAAAGATAAACTTCAAGAAAATAAAATGTATGGTCATCAGCAAAACGAGGACCCCAAAATGCCAACTACAGGTCGAGGATACTAAAAGCAAAGAGGTGCAGAAATTTAAATACCTTGGGGGGGAGTGTTTTGACAGGGGATGGGAAGTGAGACACTGAGGACCGAAGGCGCATTAGCAAAGTCAAGACTCATTCCAAAAGCTAAATAGAGTAGTGAGGGACATTTAGATGTCGTCTAAAACAAAGACAAGATTACTGGACTGTTATGTGATATCTGTCCTCCTCTATGGCACTGAATACTCGACTACCTCCTCAAATATGAGGGAGAACCTCAAAGCATCAGAAATGTGATTCTAGAGAAAGATTCTGAGGAATTCATGAACCTAACATGCGAATAACGACGAGGTTTTGGATAAGGTTTAAACAAAAAGAAAAGTTATACTTGGATATCAGGAAGAGACAGCTGACGTTTCTAGGACACGTAATGAGGAAAGAAGGAATGAGGAATCTAATACTCACAGGACGGATAGTGGGAAAGAAAAACATGGGAGAGCAGTGCGAGTCGTATTTGATGGGTTTAAACAAGCGGATGGCATAGCGGGCTTTGGGAGAGATACCAAGAGGAAAAATGTTAAGAACGACAAGGGATAGGGGCGAGTCCATGATCACCTACGCGCTGAAAGGATGCGGTACATAAAGAAGAAGAATAAAAATTATCAAATCCAAAGAATGTTCGAAATTATTTTCACAGAATGGCAAGCTGTAACCTATGATGACCATGTCCACCAGAGTTTATGAATATAGAATACAGCACAGTACGTAATCTGTTCAATGAAATAACGTCAAAGATTAACACTCACGCGTCAGACACTCTACTGAATCTGACTACATCGCCAATACTCGGGAAAATATGGTCGCCTTTTATACACATCGCATTGAATATTTTGAGTCTTCTGATTGGTTAACCCTTCTATTGGTGAACTATAAAATGAGTCAGCTAGCTCACTAGTATACCGGGTTACCCAAAAACTCCAACAATCTAGGTGTCCTGTCCTCTAAGAATATGGATTTATTCGTGTCGTCCAGGATAGTAAATAAATAATCAAAAACAATAGCGAAAATGTATTACTTTCTGTCTTAAAAGATTCATACGGTCGGCCATTTTGAGGCATTTCATCTTGTTCGTTCAGTCTACGTTTCTCTTCATTTTTCTAATTATTTTCAAACTGAATCCTTATCAGGAAATTCACCATATTTAATATGGTTTCTAAGCTGAGTTCTTTTCCTCTGTTTCCAATCTTGCTCACGTTTGGTAGTATATCTATAAATAGATCTAATTTGCTTTCCTGCTTGTCTAGGAGAAAATTATTTCAAGCTGCTTATCGCCGTCAGAGAATCCATAAGAATTCCAATGATCCACCGGCTTCTTGTTCACTTCTTCATCATTCACAGTTTAAAGATTCGAAAACAAACGCAGTATTGAAATTGGTGGCTATCGAGTTTTGTTCTTTTGTAAGCGCAACTGTTGCCTCTTCCAATACATCTGCTCATATCTGTGTGTCGCTGTGTATATGGGTGTGTCTCTTTGATGCAATGCGCTTATGTGTCCCCCTGATGATATTTACCTGTGGGTAAAATACTTATATCTCTTTGATGATATCTCGTACGCAGCATGACTTAAATTCATGATTTGCCGCCAATTATTAAATTGTAGACAAAAACACATTTTTTGGCAATTTTGTTTATGGATTCGCGTTTAACTTTCGATTTCTCCATCGTTTCTTCCTATTTTTTTCTTATTGGGGAAAATAAAAAAATATATATTCAATATTGTTTTCTCTTTGCAACTTAAAGTTTCATGTAGGCTCTCAATTCGTTAAAGGGCTGTCCCAGAATCTTCCGACTGGTCAAAGAACAAATTACACAATTGTGTATGTTTAGGATATAAATATTAATTTTTACCTTAATCGGCCCAAAGATCGTGCATTAGTTGCATAACAAACTGCGAATCTACATGAAACTTTACGTCGCAAAAGTCAACAGTCTTTGAGCATCGTTTATTTATATATATATATATATATATATATATATATATATATATATATATAATTTATTTAATTATTATTATTAATTATTATGTAAAACATGTGCAAATTTAAACTACTACAAGATTTTATCATATATATATATATATATATATATATATATATATATATATATATATATATATATTTATATATATATATATATATATATATATATATATATATATATATATATATATATATATATATATATTTATATATATATGTATATATTTAATTATTATTAATTATTCTGTAAAACAGGTGCATACTACAAAATACTACAAAATTGTACCTTATATATATATGTATATCCAAATTGAGAAGGATAAAGAAAAAAATTGCAAAGTTCAAAGCATTAATTTAAAACAATTCTCAATATAAAAAATAGAGCAATGAATATTTCTTAATAAATGCTATAATGGAACATGTACAA
This sequence comes from Ascarosepion bandense, assembly GCA_037127315.1. Taxonomy (NCBI): domain Eukaryota; kingdom Metazoa; phylum Mollusca; class Cephalopoda; order Sepiida; family Sepiidae; genus Ascarosepion; species Ascarosepion bandense. Next base: position 1,011,608 of record JBBBDQ010001003.1, on the reverse strand, counting down.
AACTGCTACAAAATAGTACATTTGTTTTAACATTGAAAGACCAATGTCTCATCAGGTAGCTATTTCATCGGTTTTCTCTTATCAACATCTTCTCACTTATTTTTTTTCTTCATTTTCCACTTCTTCTGCGCCTGCGTAATTTGTTTCTTATACGGTTGTTTTCTCTCTCTTCTCTATGTCGTAAAGGTTTTTCTTGTGCTTTCTTTTTTATTATTTTAGCTTTTCTTTTTCTCTTTCTCCTCCCTTTCTTGATTTCTCGTCTTCTTTTCTTCTCTTTTCTTCCCTCTTTCTTTTTTTTTTTTGGTTTTTTTAATTCCTTTTACCTCGTAGTGAAAATTTACTCAAAATGGAAAGTGAAGTGTTGTTTTCAAAAATTAAATTTCAAAATAAAAGCGTTTATTGCCATCATTGTCAACGACCTGATGAAACATTGTTCTTTCAATTTCGAAACAAAATATACAATTTTGTAGTAAATTCTTTACATGTTCTAAAGTAACAACTATATATATATATATTTATATAAAACGAATTGTTGCTGAAATATCCGGAGATTAACGAAATGGACTAACAATCAACAAATTTTAATTTATTTGTTTGAATATATAATCGCCTGATATTTATAAATACATATGAATAAATGACATATGCTTTTCTAACAGAAAATTTAAAAAAATATATATTCCAAACGGTAGACATATATAAATATATTGTTTCATTAAAAACAGAGTATCTACTCAAATATGAATATCTACTAAAGATGTTTAACCACACACACACACACACACACACACATATACATATATACATACACACACACACACATTATATAGAATAAGCAAAAAACTGGTAAGAAAAGAGTGTCTTTAATCTAAGGTTTTTTAAAAATCTCTTTAAAAATCTCTGAAGAAGCTTATTAATTTGAAATATGTTTTATATGAGATGGTAGTAAATGTATTTTTTTTTGTTTCTATTAAATGTCAAGGAAAAGGATTTTGTTATCTTTGTCAAGTTTGTATTACTACCGGTAGTGTGCAAAAGTGTTAGGACAGGGGTGATTTTAAACTTTATTTTCTTGCCTCATAAAAGATTAAATAGTTCTTGTCCTAATAAATTGCACAGTATTGTGTGTGTGTGTGTGTGTGTGTGTGTGTGTTGCGAATTATTATCAAATGAGTGTAGTTGTAAGAGCAGCCAACTGAGTATTAGAGCGTTTTGTTCTTTTTGTGTTGTCTGACGAAACGTTTCCGTGGAGTATTACTGATTGTTCTCTGTTGCGAGACACACTATGAATGATTGGCTTTAAACAAAACAAAAATGGTTTTAGCTCTGTACACTTTTAACTCTGGGATTAAAACGAAGTTCGCAGACATATTTGCATCGAGGGACAGGAATAAATTTTATAATAAAAGGAAGCGTTATATTATAAAAAAAAAAAAGTAATAAAAGATATACTACTGTCTAGTTCTGTTATATTTGTCTATAACACCAAGGTAGGATTCTCCGGCTTATCTTTCCATACGTAATGAAAAACAACAGTCTTGCAGGATGAACGCATTAAAGTCATTGGTTTATGTACCAAATTTTGAAAAGGTTAGCCATAATTCTTCAACAAGAAGCAAACAGAAAAATGAATGAAAGTCAGCAAGAAACACTGATAGGCTAAAGGAGAATGGAGTATAAAGAAAAAAAAACTAGGAAAATAAAAACATCAATGCTATTACATCTGAGAGCTTTTCTTTCTAAATGCACTTAAATACATTAAGTATAATGCAAGCCTTTCTTATATTGAATATAACCTTTTAGTATATTGTAGACATACCTGCTTAATCTATAACAACTTCTGAACACAGATCCGCATATCTCGGTATTAAGAAGTAGCTTTCATGTTAGTCTGCAAGTTCATTGCTATTATGTAGGTAATCCGGTCTTCAATGAGTGTTCTGGTATCTGACTAAAACTTACTAAATACTGAAACACACACACACACACACACACACACGCACACATATATATATATATATATATATATATATATATATATATGTATGTATAATAAATTATAGCTTAGAACATGTACGAATTATCATAGATAATATTTTGTGCATATTTTAAACTATAATTTATAATAAATATTCATAGCTCTATTTTATATTGAGCACTGTTTTAATTTTATGCTATATATATATATATTTCACCGCATAATGATGTTATATTGCGGCTCGCCAAACCCAAATGGTACAACAGTTGATCCTCAAAATATCCCCCCCCCAAATTTTTACACAGACGCTTACATGTCCATATGTTTGGGCGTATATTTTGAGTATCAACATTTCTACCCTAATATTTAGTTAAATTGGTCGTTTTGCATAAATGTCTCAATTTTTCCAAAATATATTCCAAATGCAGCTATGGAGGCAAACATGCAAATGTTGTGCAAAATTGTCAGTTACTTAGACGCATTCTACATTCAGGATTGCTACATTCAGTTCACTAATCGTTTGAGGATTGTGTTCTGATGCATATTATCCTTGAGATACCCTCACAAATAAAAATCTGGCGGGTGAATGTCATGTGCAACATCAATGACCCTTTCTCTTCTAGCACTCACCCTCCGACCAGAATAAGTGCTCATCAGACATTTTGAATTCAGACTTTGCAAACTTCCATACTCTATGAACTGATGAACTCTGTCAAGAATTCTACTTTTTGGTAAAGTATGACGACACTAAATCTTTCTTCAAAAGTTTGCTTGCACTACAGATGATATGTTAGTGAAATAAACATCCATGTCAGATGTCCTTTTCTTGGTTGACGAAGACATGTTGGGAAAGATTATTGTTCCAATATTTCATGCACAATGTCAACTTATATACCCTGAAAGAGAAAAGAAGAAAAATTAATATTAAGTTTTATTCAAAAAAATTGTAGTATCTGTATTTTCTGGATCAACTTATAGACAAACCTAGTAACATATTTAAGGTGATATTCTATAATAACTTTTTGTCTAATATGAATTTTATATATTATTAAACTGTGAAAATAAAAAAATATATTGTCTTTTCCTTAAGAGTAAAAACAGAAATAAATATTAAATGTAAATTTGAAATTTTATTGTTTCAAATAATTTTATTAACTGAGTAAAATATTTTAAAAACGTACAATTGTGTTTAACACGCACTCCTTTTTTTGTATTTAATTCTCATTCAAAATGTTTTTTATTATGAGCAAAAAATACATTTTAAAAATTCATTAAGAAATAGTTTTAATTAAATAATGTGTCATTAAATCTGCTTGTGAAATTTCCAGAAGAGTGGCCAAGTAATATCTGAGGTTTTACAAGATATGCACAAGAAATATTTCAAACCTAATTGCTGAATTATTATCCATTTGTGTATTTGCTCATTGCATTGTTTTGGTTTATATCTTAGACTTTGAAAAAATGTATTTAGCCGAAATAAAGAAAGTGAAGAAACAAGCTTCTTTGTGATATTGACCTGTGGTACAACCACTGGCACTGGCGTTAATGAGAACCAGTTTTTAAGAACAAGCTAACTTTTCACATGTTCCTCAATTTTTAAAGCACTATAATGTCAAGCAGACTGATACCTAATGCTATATAGATTAGTCTAAATTTATTAGCTGTAATAAATGTGCTTGATATTTTTACTGAAAATATTAAATAAAACATCGTAAATGATTTTCTAATTATAAGTAGCTTTTGTTTTCTTTCAATATAAGCACTGTACTTTGCTCAGGTGGTGCGTTCTGGTGCAGTTAATATTCACTCGGAACAAGAAATCAGAAAGCTGAGTTCAAATTACAGTCGAATTCGTTACATTTCTTTACGCGCAAATACCCTTGGGAAAAGTATTAATCCGTCGCTTCTCCCTCTAGATATGGGTTAAATAACAGAACAGATTGATTTCTGATTTTCAATTCCAAGATGTTATCCCTTACACCACCTAAACATCCAAGATTACATCCTGAGATGTCATCCACTGAGATACTGGCCAGGCTCGGTGTTGCTTAACTTTAGTGATTGTTCGGGAACCGGTTTTTTAAGCAGATATGGTCATTCATTTTTTAAAAAGTTTTCAATAAAATTTCTCAAATTAACTACTCCACTTTAAATGGCGCGGATGGGTCTATAGTTAACAACTTTTCTTGGATTTTTTAGTTGTTTTGATAATGCCTAAGGAGAGCGAAATGATATCAAAGAAATATTTTTAAAAATTCATCTGTTATGTGTGTATGTGTGTATGTGCGTTTGTGTGTGTGTGTGTGTGTGTGTGTGTGTGTGTGTGTGTGTGTGTGTGTGTGTGTGCACGTCTGTGCTAGATTAGTTTTTATGACCAATTCTAGTTTGATTCCATTCACTCTTCAGGAGATTTCAAGAGTTGAAGTAATTCCGCAAAATACGAGAGACAATCATAAGATAAATTTTAAAAATATAATGTATTTCTGTTTATTATTCATGCTTTATGTCCTGACTAGCAGTATAGCCCGGCGTCGCTCGGGTGAAATGAAATATTTTATATAAATATTATCGATTTCCTGTACTATTGTAAGAACTGCAACCTTGAAACTTCTGAATATCGGTTCTTATGTCTTTATCACATTTGATTAAAATCGGACCACTCCTTCTATAACCCGATCTTTTCGATTATCGATTTTTTATATTTATCGGGTGTACCTCGACACCAAACCTAGCTAAGAACACTCGCAGACGCTTATAGTACAACTGTGTAAATTTTCAAGAAAATCGGTTCATTCGCTAAGGAGTCTATAGGCAACGGACACACACACACACACACACACACACACACACACACACACACACATACACACAGAGACAAAGTTCCATTTATAAATAAGTTTAGATTAGATATGGCGTACGATGAATTACAAATACATGCTGCTTTAAATGCGTGGTCTTCCAGAATTACCCTGGGTGCTGTAAGTCTCTGCAAAGAACAGTATGAAAGGAGAAGACGTTCAAGCATTCGGTTGCACATTCGGCAACTCCGACCACTAATGTGACCTTCCTCATCGAAGCAGGCAGATAAAGAATGGGGTTATTTTGAATGTCTGGTCCCACACAGAATCATTTCTAATAAAAGCTATATGTTCACATGTGCATAATCAGAAAGGTTATAATTATAAAAGGTTAGATTATTTTGGTTAATTTCAAAGCAACCTTTAAGGAGGTTAAAACAGATAGTATCGACATTCTCTGACATTCTAGGAATCGATATAGTTATGGATAACTATGTATATGTCGATGTAAACGTGAATACAAACTAAACAAATTTACTCTTTAGTATTTCAAGAATTGTTTGTGTCATTTTGGCAAATATATCTGTTAAAATGGATGTTATATGGATGTGCGTCTGTGGTGCAGTGGATATCGGTTCGAAACGAGAAAACCGGGGAGCCGAGTTCGAATTCCAGTTGAATTCATTGCATTCACTTACGCGCAAATACCCTTGGGAAAGGTATTAATCCGTCTCTTCCCTCCAGAAATGGGTTAAATAACAGGACAGATTGGGTTCTATAGCCTTGGTTGGCAACCAGTCTACCGCAGAAAGCAATGACAACCTACTGCGGGATAATCTTCTGCCCAGTCAGTCATGTCTCTTTCGAGACATGATCGCCCAAGCGTGTTTTACGTATGACACTTAACTGATCTGTTAAAATGAGATGTCAGTGTTATTTTAAATTTTGTTTCATTTAGACGACAATTCATCTATCACAACCTGTATATATGAGTTCGTCTGCATACCAAAGCGAATTTCTTGTAGTCAGTGAGTACCAAATGCAGGAGGCTGTCTACTGGTTAATAGCCTAAATGCATTTGAAATTCTGTATTCTTTGTTCCAGTGTTGCACTCCACAAAAGGAAAGTGACTTCTTTCGGGTGAGTTAATATTTGCTTTCGTGATCCTAGGCGTTCACTTGTGCATTTACCGTGCGTGGGGGAAAAAAAGACATAATGGTGAACAATAAAGACGACTGTATTGCTAGGATTAGAAGAAAGGTTGTTCAGAACAAGAAATGCAAAAATGGCGAGGAGGAATTTGAAATAAGAGTTGATTAAGTGAAAACTGTTCGCTAGATGAAATTTATTCGGAAGATAAGTGTGGCGGAATGATATCGAAATGAATCGAGAAGGCAAATAACATGAAATGAACCAAAAGATAATTCTAGAATTGTAAATACGTGTTGTTCTCATTACAAAAATTCATTTAAAATTAAATATGAGATTTTCTGCAACATTCGGATGCCATACATCTTTGGAAAGAAAAAAGTTAAGAATATTCTAATATATTTTGGAATTATACGTGTTAGTATTTTTACAGCTGTTAAGAATTTCTCTATGATAATATCAGTATATCCTGAATGGTGAATACGTCTACACTGACTAGCAAAATTTGGGGATACCTTGGTAAATTAATTCTTCTTCTTCTTCTTCTTCTTCTTCTTCTTCTTCTTCTTCTTTTGCTATGTGCCCTATCCCTTCAGGATGTAGCTGATGACTTTCATTAATTCTACCACCAAATTAAGAGAGATTAGCAGCATGCTTTTATCAGAACTATTTTCTTATTCTTTTTGGTTTTGTAATTTCACTTTAGTTGTTTTTTTTTAATCATATCACCCCGAGCAAGGCGGTAACGCCACTGATGTGCAGGGGGCTACGTGAGAGTGAAAAGATTTGGAAAAGAGAAAGCCGGAAACCACATCCTAAATAGGGAACAAGGGATGAGCATCTTTACCTGTACAATAGACGTGGGTGAAGTGTGAACCGGGCGATAGTTTAGTCTATCTACTCCAATTGAAAAAAAAAACTGAAAAAGAGGAGAAAAAATAGAAAAAGACAAGTGAAAAGATTGGAAAAGAGAAAACCGGAAACCACATCCTGAACAGGGAACAAGGGATGAGCCTCTACACCTGTACAATAGATGTGGGTGGAGTGTGAACCGGGCGATAGTTTAGTCTATCTACTCCAATTGAAAAAAAAATAAATAAATAAAAAGAAAAAGAAAAGTGAAAAGATTAGAAAAGAGAAAGCCGGAAACCACATCCTAAACAGGGAACAAGGGATGAGCCTCTACACCTGTACAATAGACGTGGGTGGAGTGTGAACCGGGCGATAGTTTAGTCTATCTACTCCAATTAAGAAAAAAAATGAAAAGAGTGAAAAGATTAGAAAAGAGAAAACCGGAAACCACATCCTAAAAATAATAATAAAAATAAAAGGTAGGGGCGTTGAGTTAACGAAGTTTTAACTTAATTAAAGTCCAGTAAAAAAAAATTTCTGGGAGTCAACTAACTAGACAATGGCCGAGCAAAGAAGACGACCAAAGAATTTAACAGAGGAATTTTAAAACAAAATTATCCTCCAGTAAAAAAAATTTCTTTGAAAAAAATACAAAAAAAAAACGCACTCGTTCAAATGACTATGAAAATTTTAAAATTAGCCACAACAAAAAATTAAAATAAAATCAAAGCAAAATCATTACTTACTAGTAAAGTTGTTTCCAACCCCCTAAAAAAACTCGTGCTCAACCAGAAAGTCTCTAACACACATGGCGGGTACTAAGTGTGAAAGCTTATAATAAAAACATTATTAAAGAGTGCGAACAATAAAAGAATACAAATGCGGGGGTCTCTCAAGGCCCTATCCTAAGCCCTTCAGTTTTCGTAATTTTCATCAATGATCTTCACTTCTCAGGTAGGCATCTATGCACATGACATCACCATTTACTCTCGCCTCAATAAGAAATCTGCTAGGGTTGACAAATATGCTAATCTTGAAAAGGAACCTCCAATAAGTGGTGGATTAGTTTAACAAATGGCTCATCAATTTGAATGCTTCTAAAACGAAGCTGCTCTCCTTTAGACATCATAGAGAAATTTCCCTACCTCCCATCAGTCTGGTTCACAACAGACCCCTAAGCAATATGCTGCCCCTCCTCGGCCTCACTCTCTCAGTCTACCTCAAGTAGAATCGCTACGTATACTGCTAGGAAGGTTGGGCCAGAAGATTTATATATACCAATCTACCATTGGTCTGTGCAATGAATACTGTTGCAATATCTGATACGGTGCTACTGCTATACACCTGGGGTTTCACGACAAAATCGAAAAAAGGTTTTGCAGTGTAATCGATTTGGCAGCTTGACGTCAGCCACTTTCTCACCGATGAGCTTATCAACCCTGTGCTCCGTCAACACAAATTTACTCAAGCTATTAGATTCGCAACTAGAGGTCACCCTTTTAAAGTCAAAACAGTCAACTCTAACTGCCACTTCTACTTTAGCATTTTCTGCTCCCGCACAACACGCCTGTGGAACTCCCTTCCGTATACGTGCTTCACTGATAGTTACAATCTCCAACTGTTTAAGTGCAATTGCCATCTTTCATCTCCTTGATCCCCATCTTTATCTTATTCTTTCTCTGAGACGTTCTTACTTCTTTTTTTCTCTTTCATCTCATGTAACCCCCTGCGCACCAGTGACAGTACTACCTTGCATGGGGTGAAACAATTATCTATATATATATATATAAAAGGCAATCTGTGAGTCTGTGTGTGACTCTTCCCTATGCACGCCTACGTTTTTAAAGCTACGCCATTCAAACATTCTAGGGACACATATCTACAGGGAAGCCAGGTTTACACATACTTTTTGAGTTCGCACATTTTGGCCAATGGAGCCGATTGTTTGCATTTGCTCCGTAAAACATCTAAGATTTAAGATGGTTGCTGAATTACGTCACAGAAATCAAATCACTCGCGTAATCTTTTATTAAAAAAATGAGCCTTTATATTTAATTTTTATTCCGACGTTTTACGTCACAAAAATCAAATCACGTGTCAGACGTGACTAAAATATTTTTTTATTAAAAAAAATACTGAGCCTTTATATTTAATAATGTGAATATTTTCCCCGTAATTTTGAAACAAAAGAAATATTTTTTTATAAAGTTTTTTTTCAAACAAAAACAAATATGTAAAATAAAAAGTGGCATCTTCTACTACTAAAATGTTCTGAGTTGCCCGGGCAACGCCGGGCTATGATGCTAGTAAAAAATATGTCCACATGTAATCGTGAACGTTGATCTATACATATACGTATATTGGTTTTGTGTTTAAGTTTCTCTTAAATGACAAGATTATTTTTCAAATATATCCATAAATGTAGGCTTTCCTAAACATATATTGTTAAATATAGCAGACAATGAATTTCTATTATGTTTAATCATGAGCCGTTCTAAACATCGTTTTTTGGCTTTAATTTTGGGTGTAAATAAAGACAACAATAGTCCATCATTTGGATATTTTTTATTCTCCTGCTTCTAAGCTTTCGGCTCACATGAACCATCTTCAGAGATGTTAGAAAGACGTTAACATAAATGCATGCACCATCAAAGGCAATTTTATCTTGGTGTTGACATAAAGTATTGCTATGCAACGATAACAGTCACCGAATAGCAGACGCAGTTCGTAAATTTGTAATGCAGTTCTATGACGTCACACCGCGTGAGGGATCGAAAATATTTACAAGACCATATGTCTAAATGCAATGTAATGTGTCGTGACCGGATTAAAATGTGATTTTATTAAGTATGATTTGCTTTGATTTAATGTAGATAGCCTCCAACATCTGAAGGTTCTTTTTGCTGTATGTGTGTCTATGTGTGAGTATTATTGTGTTATCGACTAAAATCTGTCTAACATTACCTACATGGCTATGTTTTTCTAAGAAATGTTGTTTAATTAAAGTATACTCAGAAATGTGGCAGGTAAGTCTAAGGGAGGGCGTGGTTGCAGTAAAACCAATATACGAAGTGAGTTTCTTATTAGTACCAGAAATAGAATCTCTGAACGGGATGTAAATTGATACACTACATTGTTTTTCTGTAGATGATTTAGTTGTGTGGTTGTAGGGTTACTACAGACTATGAGATCAATTGTTTTAATTTTTTATAATATATGATGGGCTTAATTTTATTATTATTTATTGGTTTAACATTTCTGCGTATTAAGATTTTGAGTGTTGATTCATCATGTTTGTAATTATTATGCATTTGGTTGCCATAGTATAAGTTAATAGTGTTATGTTTATTTTGACGTACGTTATTATTATTAATATTATCAACGTTGTTGTCTGTAGGGTTGTTTGTCTGCAGTTGTGCGCGTGTGTGCATCCTATCCCTTTTGGCTTTAAAGATATTTTGTCGAAGTATTTCTGTGAAGCCAAACAACAATCAAACACAGATTACTCACTCGGTCCATGTCGTTCATTATTAACACATTAACAACAGTTTGCTTTGTTAACACTTTTGTGAAAAGTTCATATTTATACACATGAATAATAAACTAAATATGTTTTGTTTGGGTTTTGTTTAACGGCATATCAACATCTGTGGGTGATTTGTCTATATTTCTGAGATAGGATAGTATTTACATTATTCGAACTATTGTTCTCATCTTTATTGCCATTTGTACGACGTTTAATAATCGATCATTCTATTTGTCTATATTTCTGAGTTGAGGTAGTACTTACATTATTCGGACTATTGTACTCATCTATGTTGCCACTTGAACGACGTTTCGGTCGTTTTACGCTCCGGCCTTCTTCAGGTGCTAGGAATTTCGTACCGAACCCTTAAGAACACATGTCCCAGTGGATATAGACGTTGGTTAGTTCCTGACGTGACTCTTAGAGTTTTGAGTTTAATACAAGGCTACAGTAGTGGTTAACAACTAACTTGCAGTGTTAGAGGGAGATAAGTCATGACTTCCAATCGAGGATTTACGCAAGGAATATACCCCAGGTATTGTAATAAAGGGTTCGGTTCAAAATTGCTAGCAACTGATGAAGGCCGGAGCGTACAACGGCCGAAGCGTCGTCCAAATGGCAACAAAGATGAGGACAATAGTCCGAATAATGTAAATACATTTGTGGGTTATTTAAATGTCAAAAGGTGGAGGTAAGGTATTTTTTAATGTTCGGTTATAGTGAGAAAGTTGATTTAGTCAGGTTTCGATTAAATATTTTTTTAATTTTTTTTATTTTAGAAGACTACAGATGTCTTTTTGTTTTGAATTCCAAAAAAAATGTTGCTTGTTATAATTTCTTTTCCTTTCAAAAATGTATATTCTTCTATTTAAGTCTATTTTTATGTATATAATTCTATAAAAGTCTGTTTTTATACTTTCATTTTTATACCTTTGACCCCAGTTTGGTGGTTGTCTATTTGCCCATAGCTGGGACCCTAACAGGTGCTACGGGTAAGGGTAGACTTGGGAACAACAGCAATTAAGATGTGGTTCCATGCTACTCACAACCTCTCAATCAGAGGCCATGCTGCCGGATGCAGTTTACCGTCATACCCAGGACCAAAATATGTTTCGATTGGATTTCATTTTTTTACATTTATCTATATCTTTGTTGTTACAACATTTCTCAGTTATTACTGTTTCCCTTGAGTCTGAGTATATTTCTACTGCCCAGCGCGGGGATTGAACTCACAATTACTACATCACTACATTCATTAACCAGTGATAAATCCTCAAGGTCATTATGCCAGAAACAGTACTGAGCCATACTAAAGACAAAAATAAGTCTCTCTTTCTCTCTTTCTATCTGTCTTTCTTTCTTTCTTTTCTCTCTCTCTCTCTCTTTCTCTCTCTCTCTCTCTCTCTCTCTTGTGTTCTATCTTTTACTTGTTCTTTCTCTCACTTTCTTTCCCTCTGTTTTTCATTTCTTTATTTTATCTTTCTCTCTCCCTCTCTTTTTTCTTTCTTTCTCTCTCTCTCTCTCTCTTCCTTTCCTCTCTTTTTCTCTTTCTTTCTTTCCCTCTCTCTATTTTTTATTAGTTGTGTCTTTTCAGGAGGTTGGCCATCATGGCTCTCCACAATTTCCTGTCCTTTGTAGCTTTTAATAAATTTCGTCTTTTTGCCATCTCTCCTAAACCTTCCTCCAAACATTCATTTAACCTCGCCAGGTTGTGCGTTCTTTACCTCTCTCTTTCCTCTCTTCAACCTGTCCTGTCAGTATATCCAATTTTCCAAGCTCTGTTGTCTCATTATGTGCTCTAAAAATTTCAACTGTCCCTTTTTTAATATTAAATATAAGTATCTTTTTTTCATTTTTTTTTTAAACTTCATCGTTGCTCACATATTCGTCTGGACTTACGGCCTATCACGTTGACTACACCGGTTCTCGCTCGATCACAAAAGTTAAGCAACGTTAAGCCTGGTCAGTACTTAGATGGGTAACCGCTTGGAAATACCAGGTGCTGTAAGCGTTTAGTGATGGATGTGCGTTGTGGTGCAGTGGATATCGGCTCGGAAAGAGAAATCAGTGAGCAAAGTTCGAATTCCATTTGAATACTCTGCATTCACTTAAGCACTGGTAACCTTGAGAAAGGTATTAATCCGTCCCTTCCCTCTAGTTATGGGTTAAATGCAAGGGTAGGACGTGGGGACCCTGCCCTTAAAAACAAATCCCAATGAATCTTGATACTCGAAAAGAAAAAAGTATTACTAGACACAAAATTTATATAAAAACAAAAATAAATTGTTGAAAGAAAAAGGTATTACCAGCAATAAATAAATAAAAATTTAGTTGGAAATAAATGACCCGCTGAGGTTGATATGCCATAAAAACAAAACAACCAACATATTCGTCTGCATGGTATCCTCAGTAGCTTTCTGTAGAACCACATTTTTGTGGTTTCAAATCTGCTGATATGTACATCTTTAAAGATATTGTCCAGCATCCATAGCCGTATAAAATGGTTGATATAACAGAACAGTTTCGTACTCACAAGACTTAAACAGCGTATACGAGTGAATAAAAGGTTCAGATCGATATTCTCTGAAAGCTATCTAGATCGATAGAAACCTGAGGAAGGCCTGAAGGCAAAACGAGCGAATTGTTCTGATAACAACAACGACAAGGACATTAGCACGATTATAAATAATGTAAATAAAAACGCCTCATCCTAAAATTTTAGACAGAAACTATTTAATTGTTACGGACTCGATGCAAGTGGATATTATTCCATGAGAATTGGATTATTGGTTTGGAGTTTAAATTAACATCTTGCCATATTTTTTCTGATGAGGTTTAATTCAATTAGAAATTAATTCCTTAGCTATTTCCAATTCCTAGATCTAATTAAATGATTCTATTTTCCATGCTTGCCATCATCGGATCATCTGTAACTTTCTATTTTCAATCGCGTCAGTAACAAATATATGAATATTCTTCAACTGAATCACGTTTGAGTTTTGTTTAACGGTATATTAACCTTTGTGGGTTATTTAATGTCAAAAAGGTACGGTTTTAAGATATTTTTTTTAATGTTCAGTTGTTGTAGAAGGTTGATTTAGTCACATTTTGATAAAAAAATATTATTATTATTATTATTTTATTTTAGAAAATTGAAGATGTCTTATAGTTTTGTATTCAAAAATGTATTATGGCAATAATTCTTTCCCTTCAAAAATGTATTTGTGGTAATATTTTTCCTTCAAAAATGTATATTTTTCTATAAAAGTCTATTTTTATACTTTCATAGTGTTTCGACCCCAGTTTGGAGGTTAAATATTTGCCCATAGCTGGAACCCTAACAGGTGCTACCACTCCAAGTCAGGGTGGACCTTATAACAACAACAATTAATAGATGGTTCCATGCTCTTCACAACCTCCCAATAGGAGGGCTTGCTGCCGGATGCAGTTTACTGTCATACCCAGGAACGCAACTGAATCAAAAATTGTCTGGTCTACAGGCGTCGTTAGACCAAAAAGAAACGATATACACTCACAAAATATTTCGCTCAAGTGAGAATTTTGCAAAGAGATTATTAATTTGTTTTTTCTTTTTTTTTAATTAACGGCATATCAACACCTGATGGGTCATTTGATGCCGGAATTTAATTTTATTAGGAGCTTTGAAATAATAATGTTACTCTAGTTTCTGAGTTTAGTACATGATGGATGATACTTAGCTTTTATGCATAGACATGTTTGTGTGGATATAATTCCTGCAGACGGTGATATGGGAATTTTATGTTGTAGTTTTGTTGAAGTGATATTTTGGAATATAGTTTCTTTAAGAAATTGTACGCTATTATATGGATTAATATCATGAAAGAGTTCTTTCATCATGGTTATTTGGTTAATTTTGTTTATCGATATATCAAACTCCAAAGGTTATTTAATACCGAAATGTAAATATTTTGATCATAATTTCATGACTTCAACTTTCACCTCTGCGCCTGACGCCTGTCAAGTCTCGCAGCTTTGCCCTCTCGGCAACTCCGACCACGCTGTAGTCTCTCTCAGTATTTCTTTCCAATCTCACTCCCTCCAGGAGCCCCCTACTTATAGAACCTCCTACCTCTACCAAAACGCTGACTGGGATGCCTTTCGCGATTTCGTCTGCGACGTCCCTTGGGGAAAAGTGTTTGACTTATCAGTTGATGACTGTGCCTCTGAGGTCTCGTCATGGGTGAAAGCTGGCATTGATGCCCACCAGAAAGTATTGCTTAAAACCTCATTCCTCTCCGTGATTCTCTCCGGCCTGCTCAGCCGCTATTGCCCACAGGAACCATTACTTCCGTCTATTCCGGAGACAGCCAACTGATCACAATAGGCGCCTGTTCACATCTGCTCGCAATGAGTGCAAGAGAATCCTAAATGACGACAAACAGTTGTTTGCTGAGAGAATGCGACAGCACATAGCTGACCGCAAGTTCGGCTCCAAGGACTATTGGAGGATTTGTAAACGAGTGCTCAACAATAGGAAATCCTCAACACCTCCTTTAATCCATGGATTTGAGGTTCTCACGTCATCTGCGGACAAAGCTGAGTGCTTTGCCTACAGATTCTCATCCAACTCCACATTCGACTCGTCCGGAGTACACCCACCCGACTTCCCTATTAGAACTGAGGCCAAACTGCACGACGTATATATTACCCCGACAGTAGTATCCAGAGTAATTTCAAAACTCGACCCTCATAAGGCGTGTGGAGACGATGGAATCCTGGTGATAGTCCTTAAGATGTGTGCTCCTGAACTTTCCCCTTTCCTCTCTAAACTATTTAACTACTGCCTTTCTGCTTCCTGCTTTCCTGCATGCTGGAAATTCTCTTCAGTCGTTCCTGTATTTAAGAATTGTGGTGAACCCTCGGACCCATCCAACTATCGCCCTATCAGTCTTCTACCGATATTCGGGAAAGTATTCGAGGCTATAATCAATGCTGAAATAGTTCATCATCTCACTGCCCACAAACTGTTCTCCGACAGGCAATATGGATTCCGCTTTGCCAGGTTCACGGCCGACTGGCTAACAACCGTAACGGAGTACATGCTCCAGGCCCTTGATGAGTCTGACAAGGCTCGCGCGGTTGCTCTGGACATCTCCAATGCTTTCGACAGGGTTTGGCACTCTGGCCTCCTATGCAAACTACGCGGTTATGGTATTACCGGTCGCCTGCTTGACCTAATCTAATCTTTCTTAAATAACCGCAAAATGAAGGTCGTTCTGAATGGGCGTGCCTCTTCGTCCTACAGCACGAATGCTGGTGTCCCACAGGGCTCTATCCTGGGCCCGACGCTCTTCCTTATTTTCATCAACGACCTCCCAGATGAGATCAAGTCCCAAGTTAGCATCTACGCAGATGACACTACAATATACTCCCGCTCCAGTAAGAAACCTGTCGTGGCGGACAGACATAATCTCGCTGCTGACCTTGAGCGGGATCTACACTCTGTGGTGAACTGGGGCAACAAGTGGCTTGTCAACTTCAATTCATCTAAGACCAAGCTGTTGTCTGTCAACCATTACAGGCAACCTCTTCTGCCTCCCATAAGCATGGACCAAGTGATTCTCCCTGAGAGTAATACACTACGCCTCCTCGGACTTACCCTGCCTTAAGACCTCAAATGGAACCACTATATTGAATCCATAGCAAAATCTACTGCTAAGAAGATTGGGTCACTATGTCGATCCAGGATGTTTTTTCCACCTGAATCCATCCTGCATATATACAAGTCAACCATCCGTCCGTGCATGGAGTACTGCTGCCATTTATGGTCAGGTGCCCCTGCTGTTCTCCTCAGTGTTCTTGACAAGCTCCAAAGGAGAGTCTGTAATGTGATAGGTAATGATCTGGCGACTCGACTGCAGCCACTTCACCATCGTCGAAATGTGGCCTCCCTCTGTCTCTTCTATAAATATTTTCATGGCTTCTGCTCGGACGAACTTAAGTCACTGATGCCTCCTCAACAGGTGTTTACTCGTGCAACCAGGCAACTGGGTCCCACCCATTCACAGTCAGCTTAGCCAAATGCAGACGACAATTCTACTCCTGCAGCTTCCTCTCTCGCACTTCCCGCCTGTGGAACTCGCTCCCGTATTCTTGCTTTCCAGACGGCTACAACCTCCAGAAATTTAAATGCAAAGTCAATACTCATCTACTAACCACTGGACTCTAGCTCTCTCCCCTCCCCTGTATAACCTTCCCTTTCTCTCCACCTATGTATCTGTCATCGCACCTGCTTTCTCAGCTTTCTATTGTTCCTTTCTAACTAGTTTGTACTCCTCACTCTTTTCTAATTAATTTTTTACATTTATGTAGCCCCTGAACATCAGTGGCGTTTCCGCCTTGCTCGAGGTGAAATGATTTAAAAAAAACTATTTTGAACGCAAGTGTATGCCTTTAACGTCAGATAAAACTTATTACGGTCGTTTTACTATAAATATGTAACGTTGGTAAGTTTTATATAAAAATAAATTGCTGACATCTTTTACTATAAAAATGTATTTTTCTTAACGATCAAAATCGCAAATTTATTTATTAATATTAAACGTTAATTTTAAAACGTTAATAGACAGATTTAATCGAATGTCCGAAGTTTACTCGTTTAACATGTTTTAAATGACATTCATTTGCATATTTATTTTTGTTTTAACACGCTGTAATTTTTATTGTAACCATAAAACAATGTAAATTTCAAATTATTTTAAGTTTTTTTTTTTTTACTAACAGTAATTATCAGTTGGGAGGTAAACTTGAAAAAAGTAAAAACAAAAAACAAAAAAAGAAAAATCGGACAAAACATAATTATCTTTCGAGTATCCGACGAGTTTCCACAAAAAAAGAAAAAGTAAAAATCCCCCGTAATCAACTTAAAAAGAGCTCACACCATCGCGATTGGTTGTTGGTCAACTTCCAATCAAATGCGTGACAGAGACATATTGGTTGCCTATATATGTCAGTGTCTGCAGGCTGTTTATTTCAAGGTGAGAGGCACACCAGAAACTGATCAGCTCTGATGGGGTCGATGTTTGAAAGACCCGAAACTGCCCAATGACCCAATTCAGAACATCACTGACGATTCCATCCAGCCCGGCTAAAAAATTTACATTCAAAGTCATATTTTTACACTTTTATAGCGGTTTTTTTTTTTTTTTTTTTTTTTTGTGGGCTTCAATATTTTTTGGTCATGTTGGACTTGGGAAGAAAACCTGCAATCTGGGACCTTGCTGCTGGATGTAGTTTATCGTCATACCCAGGACTAGAAAAAGATGATTTGTGTCACTGATTCAGGCAGCTAAGTGTTATCTTTTGGAGAAGGTTAACTGACACTTTAAAAAAATTTCACAACGAATTTTCTAAATTTTCTAAATTCATTGAATAAAAACAAATGTGCACAAGATTAACTATTCACTCCCAAGCAATAATTTTCTCAATTTCCTAAATGTTGTTTGTCATCAACGTGATTAAAATCTTAGATACACATCCTTATAATATCGTAAACAAAGACTAACAACAAAGAAAAACTATTGATTGAACAGACTGAATCTTGATACCATTATTTTTTAAGATTCTGGTTTGATTTCAATGGGGTAGTGGTATATCGATGTGCGTTGAGGCGCAGTGTATATTGGCTCGGAACGAGAAATCGGGGAACCGAGTTCAAATTCCAGTTGAATTCCTTGCATTCACTTACGCACAAATACCTTTGGGAAAGGTATTAATCCGTCTCTTCCCTCCAGTTATGGGTTATATAATAGGACAGATTGGGTTCTATAGCCTTGGCTGGCAACCTACTGCGGGATAATCTTCTGCCCGGTCAGTCATGTCTCTTTCGAGACATGATCGTCCAAGCGTGTATAATGTATGGCCGAAAATGACATCCGACCATTTCAATGGTAAACAAAAACTTCGATATCCTATTTTTTTTCTCTGTACTCATATTTCTCTTATTTCTCATTAAAACGGCCTGAATTTCGTCAACCAAAGAATGGTTTCAATTTTATTCCCAAAGAAATGTTTATGTTTACTTTAATATCATCGAAAAGTAAAGTTCTATTCTATTCTATTTTGCACAAAATTCTCTCTCTCTCTCTCTCTCTCTCTCTCTCTCTCTCTCTCTTGCTTTCTATCTTTTACTTGTTCTTTCTCTCACTTTCTTTCCCTCTATCTTTCATCACTTTATTTCAATCTTACTCTCTCCCCCTCTTTTTCTTTCCTTCCTTCCTTCCTTCCTTCCTTCCTTCCTTCCTTCCTTCCTTCCTTTCTTTCTTTCTTTCTTTCTTTCTTCTTCTTCTTCTCTCTCTCTCTTTGTTATTTTATCTTTCTATCTTCCTCTCTTTTCTCTTTTTTCTTTCTTTTCTTTCTCACTCTTTCTGTTATTTTCCTTCCTTCTCTTCCTTCTCTTTTTCTTTCTTTCTTTCTTTCTTTCTTTCTTTCTTTCTTTCTTTCTCTCTTTCTCTTTTGTTTTCTATTTCTTACTTGTTCTTTCTCTCACTTTCTTTCCCGTCTTTTATTTCTTTATTTTATCTTTCTCTTTTCCTCTCTTTCTTTCTTCTCTTTTTCTCTCTTTCTCTCTGTTATTTTATCTTTCTCTCTTTTACTCTTTTTTTCTGTCTTTCTTTCTTCTGTCTGTCTGTCTGTCTGTCTGTCTCTCTCTCTCTCTCTCTTGCTTTCTATATTTTATTTGTTCTTTCTCTCACGTTATTTCCCTCTGTCTTTCATCTCTTTATTTTATTTCTCTCTTCCTCTCTTTTTCACTTTCTTTCTATCTTTCTTTCTCTCTCTCTGTTATTTTATCTTTCTTTCTTCCTCTCTTTCTTTCTTTCTGTCTTTCTCTCCTCTCTCTCTCTCTCTCTCTCTCTCTCTCTTTCTCTTGCTTTCTATATTTTATTGTTCTTTCTCCCACTTTATTTCCCTCTGTCTTTCGTCTCTTTATTTAAATATTTCTCTCTCTCTTTTTCTCTTACTTTCTCTCTTTTCTTTTCTCTCTTTCTCTCTTTCTTTCGTCTTTCTTTCTTTCTTTTCTCTCTCTCTCTCTCTCTCTGTGTTCTATCTTTTACTTGTTCTTTCTCTCACTTGCTTTCCCTCTGTCTTTCACCTCTTTATTTAAATCTTTCTCTCTCTCTTTTTCTCTTACTTTCTCTCTTCCTTTCCTCTCTTTCTCTCTTTCTTTCTGTCTTTCTTTCTTTCTTTTTCTCTCTCTCTCTCTCTCTCTCTTGTGTTCTATCTTTTACTTGTTCTTTCTCTCACTTGCTTTCCCTCTGTCTTTCACCTCTTTATTTAAATCTTTCTCTCTCTCTCTCTCTCTCTCTCTTCTTACTTTCTCTCTTCCTTTCCTCTCTTTCTCTCTTTCTTTCTGTCTTTCTCTCTTTCTTTTCTCTCTCTCTCTCTCTTGCGTTCTATCTTTTACTTGTTATTTCTCTCACTTGCTTTCCCTCTGTCTTTCATCTCTTTATTTAAATCTTTCTCTCTCTTTTTCTTTTTCTCTTACTTTCTCTCTTCCTTTCCTCTTTTTCTCTCTTTCTTTCTGTCTTTCTTTCTTTCTTTTCTCTCTCTCTCTCTTGTGTTCTATCTTATACTTTTTCTTTCTCTCACTTTCTTTCCCTCTGTCTTTCATTTCTTTATTTTATCTTTCTCTCTCCCTCTCTTTTTCTTTCTTTCTCTCTCTCTTCCTTTCCTCTCTTTTTCTCTTGCTTTCTTTCTTTCTTTCTCTCCCTCTCTCTTTCTCTCTGTCTCTGTTGCTAACGGGCCTAAACAAACGTTACCTATATAACTAGTCTCTGTCTCACGCTGATAACGCCGAGAAAAAAACATTACAAACACAACCAAAGTTTATAAACAGGTTTTTAATGTTGTTGAGACCGTCTAAAAGCAAAGTTTCCTAAATAAAAAAGAAAAAAAAAAGAACTGCTGTAATTTTTTCTGTTAAACTTTACACAATATCCAGTCTATATTAAATTTCCTTTGAGAAACATCTGCTTGACTGTTGATCCGATCTGCATGCAATCAAATACAGACGTAAAAACACACGCACATACATAAAGACAGCGTATATACATCGATACATCATATATTATAAACTTTGGCCTAAAGAAAAGGTCTACTAACGCGCCTAATCTTGTAGTGTTTCCTTGGATACATACATTTATACATTATTTTCTAATATGTATTAAACTGTTTTCTATCATAATTCGAATTTTATCTACATATCTACGGGGGTCCTCGACTTACACTCCTACGATGCCTAGTAAGTCTATTTTTGTATTAGTCGGAACATTCTGGCTATTTTCCGTTTAGGTTAGAACGTATCCGAGATTTTCCGTTTAGGTTGGAACGTATCCGAGATTTTCCGTTTAGGTTGGAACGTACTGTGATTTTCCGTTTAGGTTGGAATGTACTGCGATTTTCCGTTTAGGTTGGAACGTACCGCGATTTTCCGTTTGGGTTGGAACGTACTGTGATTTTCCGTTTAGGTTGGAACGTACTGCGATTTTCCGTTTAGATTGGAACGTACTGCGATTTTCCGTTTAGATTGGAACGTACTGCGATTTTCCGTTTAGATTGGAACGTACTGCGATTTTCCGTTTAGATTGGAACATACTGTGATTTTCCGTTTAGGTTGGAACGTACTGCGATTTTCCGTTTAGATTGGAACGTACTGTGATTTTCCGTTTAGGTTGGAACGTACTGTGATTTTCCGTTTAGGTTGGAACGTACCCGCGATTTTCCATTTAAGTCGGAATGTACCTGCTATTTTTCGTGTAAGTGGGAACGTACCCCCAATTTTCGGTGTAAGTTGTAACGTATCCGCGGTTTTCCATGAATAAGCACTTCTGTCACTTACCTACGGAAACGCAATTTTGATTGGTTGATTCGTTTTTTACGACTTATCAACCCTTTGAAGGTTATTTAAAGCCAAGAAATATTTACAGATTGTAAGACTTTTTTGAAGAATAATGATTTATTGATAATAATCTGACTAATAAACCCATGGCTGGGGAGAGGAAGTGAACTGATACCGTTTTCTCTAAGCCTATTTGTGTGTAAATAAATATAACGACCCCAACTAAAATTGGAAGTCGGCTCTCAGATTAACAATGCCTTTATCCATTACACCACCCGCACATCAAAGCTTACTGCCTCTAGTATTCTCAAGCAGTCACCAATCTAGGCACCAAAAGAGGATTGACGATGCTCATACGTTAACTGGTGGTACGCAATAGGAATATAATAAACTGGTACATAACACCACATATTTATGACATATTAGAACGAAAAATACCTAGATAGCATAAATATAATACATATAATGAAATTAAACTATTTTAAGTTGCTTGTATGTTCATTGTCAGTGATGTCATTGGCTCTCATTAAATGAGATGATAAAGCATAAGAAATGGTCTCGCTTACAGTACTCAGAAATAGCAATCCAATAGAGTGATTTACTAAGCGTAGCTTATAGGGGTTGCTTATCTATTCTTTTCTGTTAGTAGTGGAGAGTCCGTTCTAGTGAAGGGTAGTTGTATACTGTTGCAGGTTAACAGAATTTGGCCTTGTTGTAGATAGCCCACTATAAGTCATAAAGAAAGGTTATAAACCAAGAAAAGCAAATTGAGTTGAAAGATAACATTTTATATATACACATATCAATCAATGTTTTTACAATTTAAGTAATACATGAAGTATAGGTCCAACGGCGGTTAAAACGTTCTTGGCAATAAAATCCTGAAAGAGAATTAATGCTTAGGAATTTGGGAGCGTGTAAGTAATTAATGTCTTTGATGTATTCGCTCCTTAGGTCAGTTAGTAGTTTTTGAGGCAGGGAAGAAGGAAAGAGGTAAGGGAGGCGAAAGAAGTAAGCCACTTGACTTCGGTCAAGGGAGATGGTAATTACTCTCTTCTCCTAGAGTCGGTCTGCCTGTCGATGCTGTCTGTATCTGCTTTTTATATCTTTTTGGATCACAGCAGCTTCTTTGGAATTTCACACTTATATTTGGTTCTGGACTTCCCATTGGCTGATAAATAAAATTCGCGTAGGCTCGCGAACTGGAAATTTAATATTTAATTAATTTTTAGTTTTCAACCTGAACATCTGCGCGGAGCTGGCGGCGCAGCGACGACTTTTGGTCATTTGCTTTTTGGTCGTGAAAGCGCAAACATCCGATCCATCGCTTTTGCTCGGTATCACCACAAATTTACATGGAGCACCTGGTGAAGATCGAACTCACTACTCGCTCGTGATTCATCTAACGAGACAAGCTTTTCAGTCATTACACTATTTCTAAGCATAGTTTACATGTGGTAAAAGGCCAATAATGTAGAGCAAACAGACTCGAACTCACTGCTCAGTCATAATTACTCTAGCGAGACAAGTTTTCTAACTACACCTGAATACAATATGGAGTACAACTAGGATATTACGCCGCAAAATGTATCCCTCCGCAGCGCATTGCATTCTTCAGCCGAACTATTTGCGCCGTATGTACGAGGCAAATAATATAAGTAGAAACAAGATTAATGGAGATTGCGTCGTAACCACGAATCGTCGTAGGTCGGGACTGTCATAATTGTATAGACACTTATATTCGCGGGTCACCACGAAAATAAACACACATCATTCCAGGCTTTTTAAAAAGTGGTGCTACAAATAAAAAAAGTCTTTAAATTCGGAGGCGGTTCCACCATATCAAGATACGTTTTTTTTTTTTTTGTTAATCGTTTCACCCTAAGCAAGCCGGTACCGCTCTGATGCGCAGGGGCCTATATAAGAAAGTAAAAGTTTAGGCAGGAGGAGAGTGAAGAGAGAGACGAACCAGTTACAGGGAATGTCAGAGAAAGGGCAAGAGAAGGAAGTGTGAACACAAGAGTGAAGACAGTTGCGAAGGCAGAGAGAAAGGAAAAGAACAAGTTACACGGGGTGATATAGAAAGGACTGTAGCCAAGTGGATAAGAGATGGGAATTGACATTGCATTTTAATTCCGGGAGGTTGTAGCCGTGAGGAAAGCAAGTATATAAAAGAGAGTTCCACAGGCGAGAAGTGCGAGAAGATAAGCTCTTAGAGTCTAAGTGGCGGCTGCATTTGGTTGATTTAACTGTAAAAGGGTGGGACCTTGTTGCGCGAGTAAATTCTTGTGGGGGGGACCTAAGTTCGTCGGAACAGAAGCCATGAAAATATTTTGTAGAAGAGAGGGAAGCCACATCACGCCGGTGAGAAAGTGACTGGAGTCGAGCTGCCAGATACAGATTCTCCTTTGGAGCCTGTCGAGAACACTGAGATGAACAGCAGAGGAGCCTGACCATATATATGACAACAGTATTCTATGCTTGGTCAGATGGTTGATTTGTATATGCGCAAGATGGATGCATGCGGAAAAAACTCCCTGGCTCAACACAGTGACCCAACCTTCGTAGCAGTGGATTTAGCTATTGACTCAATGTAATGATTCTATGATAAGGTACGGCCGAGGAGGCGCAGTATATTGCTTTCAGAGAGACTCGATTGGCCCATGATTATGTTGGGAAGATCAGCCAATTACGCTACCATGGTTTTGATATGTGATTTATATCATGTATTATTTGTAAATACAAATCGGTTGAAAAAACACAAATGACGAAACTGTTGTAGCGTAATCAGCTGATCTCCCCAACTTAAATATCTAAAACTCTACATGTTAAATATTCATTTCCCTTCAGCCATATATTGAGCACTTTCTAATACAACTGTTTAGAACAACTGGTCAAATTTAAAACTGGCCTATAACTGTTTGAGTTCTTTCGGTGACTGGCGTGTGTATACACTGCTTATATCATCGTCATCTATCCATCACACCCAGATGTTGCATAGGGCAGCAACTTTTTCTTGCTGTTTCTGTGACAAACTTCTTTTTTACGGGGCAGGGTTGTTAGCCCTGCACCCAACCCCCAAGCCTGGAAGACCAGTGTTGGTCCTTATGTTTACAGCACCCGGTATTCCCAAATGGTCACCCATTTAAGTACTGACCAGGCTCGATGTTGCTTAACTTCGATGATCGGACGGGAACCAGTGTATTCAACACGGTATAGCCTTAGACTCTGCTTATATACAACATGTTAAAATTTCTATTCTCTGATTCCATGTGCCTATGGCTTAGGGGGTAGCGACTCTTACTAACGATCGAGTTTCGATCCCGGCTAGAAGTAAGTGGATGTGTCTAGCCACACTGATAAGCTGTGATACAGGGAAACAAACTTGTATGTGGATGACTAATATATATATATATATATATATATATATATATATATATATATATATATATATATATATATATATATATATATATATATATATATATACTAGCAGCATAGCCCGGCGTTGCTTGGGTGTAATGAAAGCTTTAAAACTAATCCATGGTCCTGGAGCTCAGACTCAACTTAAAGAATATTTGTGTGAAGTTTAGTGAGAATCGGATAAAAATTGTGGATTAGTATAAAGGACATACTGACAGATAAAAAGACACACACAAAAACATCTTACCTTTTATATATATATTATCAATTTTCTGCACTATTGTAAGAACTGCAACCTTGAAACTTCTGAATATCGTTTCTTATGTTTTTGTCTATGACTGTATCAAATTTGATTAAAATCGAACCACTCCAGCTATAACCTAATTTTTTTCAATTATCAATTTTTCGGGTGTACCTCGACACAATGCCTAGCTAAGATCACTCGCAGACGCTTATAGAACAACTGTGTAAATTTTCAAGAAGATCGGTTCAGCCGTTTCGGTGTCTATAGGTAACGGATACACACACACACACAGACAAAGTTTTATTTATAAATAAGTTTATATATATATATATATATATATATATATATATATATATATATATATAATGCGAGTAAAGAGGTGTTACTTGATTGATTAATGTCAGTCACTTCAGAATCCCAACACCAGAATTTTGTTGGCGGAATTTCCTATCCACTCTTCTAAATTTTTCCAATTCCCTTTTAATATTTGCAATTTTTTGGCTTTTTATACTGTCAAGATTTGTTCGTTTGTGTTGGTTTAGGTTGGTTTGCGCATTAGCATTTGTCGTAGGAATTTTTCATCGCTTTTTCCTTTTTTATTTTTTTATTTCTTTTTTCTCCTTCCTTTTTTTTTTTTCTAAATTTTGTTGTGTTGACTGATTGTTATTATTCGTAGAAGTGTCATTGCTTTTTAACGTGTGAACGTTGAATGATTGTAGATCCATGCATATGTACGTACGCTCATGCGTACCTATGCACATTCTCATGTACGTGTGTACATGCTCATATACATGTACGTATATATACGCGAATACACACGGACATAAGATTTTGTGTTGTAATAATTATAAAGATTATTATTTTGTATTATATATTTTGTTTATTAGTTTAAATTTTGTTGTAATTATTTTATTTATATTTAGAAGTTCATTTTAATTAACGCAGTCGATGGTAAATAAATTAATTGTTTATTTATTGTTTATTTATTGTTTATTATTAATTGTTTATTAATTGTTTATTTATTTGCTTATATGTCGGCCCTTACTTATTATTTGGTTGTCTTGTTTAAGAGTTTATGTTGTTGTTTAGGAACTGATTATTGTTAGTTTTTGTCCAAGTATAATTTTATTTTTCGCTTTTCTAGTTTAAGAGTTTATTTTGGTTTCAAAGTAATTATTGCTAGTTTTTGTTCTAAGCATACTTTGATATTGCGTAAAATGCTCTTTTTATGATATACATTTGATTTTGGTAGGGATATAAACTTTGATTCGATATATACTCTGAGATGCTTGTGTTGTGTGTGTTTTTCTGTTTTAAATGACGCTTGTGTTTGTTATATCTTTCTTTAAACGTTGTTTCTTTGGCGCCTGTGACATTTTTCTTCTGTGTTACTGTTATTTGTTACTGTAGCTTTGAATATTATGTTATTGGTTAGACATTTGTTGCTAAGTGGTCAGTTGTCTGTTTTCTTTGTTTCTTCATTTACATTTACTGGTGTTATTTTATTTGGTATTATTACTGTGATTGTTATTAATTTTGCTGAGTATTTTTATTTTGCTTGGTTATTAAAGTATCCATTTTATCCATGCAGGTGTGTTAAGGTGCCACCCTTTTTTACACACTCAATGGACTCTTCTATAGTATACAAATAATCCTGCCTACAGAGAACTGTAGTTGAGTTGTCTGCTGTAGTTGTTGTTAGAGTTGGTGTTTGTCAGAGCAGTTGAACCGCCGCTCGTTGGTCAGCAAGTATATAGACTATTACCCGGACTTACTTCTTGTATACATTTGACGCCTACTAACAAGTATTCCTGAATCTACTAACCGTGTACAGGTTGTATATCTTTTATTCAATATACTTACATTTTCCTCTCATATCTGTTTTTGAAATTATTATATTGTGTGGTTTTCTAAATAAGAATCCATAACATGGTGTAAATTATTTCGCTTGTATTTTTACCGATGTTTCTTTTATAGTTTTTCTGTTTTTTGGGGTGATATGTATTGGAATTTTGAACCAAACTCTTTATTTAATCTACGGTGGTTAATTTTTCTAATTTCACGTACCATGTTTTTGGAGGATTCATTTTCTTCAGTAACTCAACTCTCCAAGTTTTCGCTCTCTCTTCTGTGACCAGTAATTGAATTCATAACTCTTTGTATCAAGTCAATTTTTTATTAACACTTTTATACACTGGCTACGGCAGAAGGAAGAAAAACTTGAGAAGTTGAGTTATTAAAGGGAATTAACTGATACTGATATATACGAAAATGTATATTTTTTATATAATCAGGTTTGAACTAAAATTGTCGAATACAAAATAAATCAATTAAATACGTCACACTGCAATAACAGTGGCTTTCTTTAAAAAAAAAGGCGATATATTGCATAAACCTGGATATTCTATAAAAGACACAGAAATTAGAATACTTCTATATATGTTATTATTATAAAAAACTTTAACCTTTCATTAGCACATATATATCGTTATAGACGTACTATGGACAGTAAAAGGTATGTACTAAATCCTTTATAATACGTTGGATACTATTAAGAGAGTGTGGTGTTTTCTTACTGTCTAGCAGTTCCCTACTAGCAGTGGGTTTTTTTTAATCATATCACCCCGAGCAGGGGGCTACGTGAGCGTGAAAAGATTTGGAAAAGAGAATGCCGAAAACCACATCCTAAACAGGGAACAAGGGATGAGCCTCTACCCCTGTACAATAGACGTGGGTGGAGTGTGAACCGGGCGATAGTTTAGTCTATCTACTCCAATTATTTACTTCACACAGCTAGCGAGTCTTGTCTTTGAGGATATGATAAGGATTATTATTTATTTCCAATCTCCGTTTGGGTTATTAGTCACGCAGCAAACTTTTAGGTTACAACATATATATATATATATATATATATATATATATATATATATATATATATAAATTAACCTAGTGAGCCAAAACGGGGGAGCCGAGTTCAAATTCCAGTTGGATCCATTGTATTCACTTACGCACAAATACCCTTGGGAAAGGTATTAATCCGTCTCTTCCTTCCAGTTATGGGTTAAATAACAGAACAGATTGGGTTCTATAGCCTTGGTCGGCAACCAGTCTACCGCAGAAAGCAATGGCAACCTACTGCGGGATAATCTTCTGCCCAGTCAGTCATGTCTCTTTCGAGACATGATCGCCCAAGCGTGTATCACGGATGGCACTTGAACTGACTGACTGAGCAAACAAACCTACTAAGGTTTCACCTAAACGGATCTTCAGGGAAGGTTGGCCCCATTACTTATTCTGCTGTGCTTATGTATTGAGTTTTTTTTTTGTTATTGATTACTCGTCTCGGGTTTTATCTTTCGGCTACGTACTGGCTTGGTATAAATCAATTTGGCTGTGTGCTTAGCTCTTTTTTTACAACCATTTTTTCTTCCGCGTATATACGCGGAGGGTTTTTCGAAAAGAGTATAGTGATAAGTTTGCATTTATATATATATATATATATATATATATATATATATGTGTGTGTGTGTGTGTGTTTGTGTGTGTGTGTGGATATGAAGTACACAGAACACCGCCATAATCAATCTGAATCGCAAACTGACAGAATGATAGGATAAAAAAACACATAAGAAACGTTTATAAATCTAAGATGTGTCCCTTTTATTGAAGCTTCATCAGTAGCGTTCGTGTATATAATTCATGTGTAAAAATACTATGAAATACATAATTTCTTTTAAATAACTGGGGTGGCCTAATAATCATGGCCGGTAGTGTATATATATATATGTATATATATATATATATATATATATATATATATAGCAAATCTACAGAGTGCGATGTTGCTACATGCCTTGTAAAATTTTGCAAAGTAATAATAACAAAAGAACCATTCTATGTTCATTTAGAATTGTCCATTTGGCAATAAATAAATACTAAAAATACTATGAAATACATCATTCCTTTCAAAAGACTGGGGTGGCTTAATAATAATGGCCGGTAGTGTATATCAGTCTGTAGTCTACTTCCACTGCAGTAACCCCATACCGTGTGAGAAAGAGAATAAGAAAGGCAGTTTATTCAAATATCACAAAATATTACAGAAAACTTGATTCGCCAAGGGAAACCAACGCTCAGTACTTGTATTAAATTTGTTATATTACCATCTGCAAGAGAATCTAACGGAGAAGTGTCTAAAGGTGATGACAAGAAGTGGATACAAACACACCAAGAGTCAATAGTTAATAGTAGCCAATATGTAAAGGATATGGACCAGGTGCCGGGTACAGTATAAGAAGGTCGGTTACGCATTCTGAAACTGTTATCTAATACTAAAGTTCACGAAAATATATCATAAATATTTCATATAGCTTATTTACGAGATTCCCAACGCGTCATTAGTTGTAAATTCTTATGAACCAATTAAGAATTGGTTGGTGTTGAATCAGCAGTTTGTTCTGATGGGACCATCGCAATTACGTATAAAGCTATGAATTTAGAGACGATTATGACAACAAACTGGCTGAAGTCATTTCATAAACTAAAACTAAATTTGCGAGACTATTTCTTACACTATCTTAGTAAAGACTTAAATTTTCTGTGGTAAACTTTATTTGCCAGGATTTTAGAAGTTTTCTAAAGAAAATTTGCAGCTTCTTTTTCATTTCAAGATAGCGAAAGATATTATTGTATTCTAATGATGAAAAATATTTTGAATAAACTGATTTTGTGATCAAACTGTGCCTCTAATATAGTCAAAATCAGAATATGAGAGAAGAATATTAATAAACAAGTTATATCCGCTCTAATATTTTTGTTCTAGTTGCTATTAATAATATTTTTGTTTCCAATTTCAGGTGTTTTTGCCCAAACTTGTTTTATTTTACTGAGAAATAATATTTTTAATGAACTTATATTGTATTCAATTAATATTGCACTGATAATATACTTAAAATCAAAAGCTAAAACTTTAAGGGCCGCTACAAATGTTCTAATAATTATAGTTGCAACGGTCGTCTTCCTTTTGTACAATTTCCTGCCCAAGTTCGATCATCTATTGTTTTTCTCACGCTGCAGTTTGTTTTTATTTCAAAATAACAAAATATTTTACTTAAAAGTTCATAAATCTCGTTCTAGTGTTTTCGTGAACAGTCCTAATTGTTTGAGTTAGAATTTCTGATAAGAAACAACAGGTATTAATAAACAAATCTTTGCACATTCTATTCACCTGAATTAGACAGAAGGATTTTTTATAAAATATAAAGATTCCACTGGTGCTAAAAACAACAAGTTGGAATTAGGCTATACTCATCTATGTGGCATTTGACAGTTTTCTATTTTGACTTTTAGGTGGAAGCGTCAGTTTTCACCGAAACATCTGATAAAATTCTATACTGTTCAGTTTTCATTTTGTAAAATATTGTTTAGCTAACAAAACCTTTATAATTTACTGAACTTTGATTACTCTTGAAAATTTACGTCATATGAAACTTTCCAGCTAAGTTATTTGTGCGAAGCGTTGTGTGCAATTCTCTTTTATTCTTTTGCTTTCGCAGGCATTTCAACGTTCGAATTCTTTATTGGATTAAATACATCTTGAAACAGATTATTTCGAATGAATGATATTTAAATATGGGAAAATATAAAGTTGATAGATTCTTGTAGTCAAGGAATATTATTGTTTTTTCGGGTTTTTTCAATAAATAAAACAGCCATGTAATTTTCTTTTTTTTTTTTTTTTTTTGTTGTTCTTCAGAAATAGTGAGATATTTCCTCAGCTCGTTGTCTTGTTACTAGTTTCTATTTGGATCAGTTCCATGGGGTCATATCTCTATAGCTATCGACCTGCATCTGCTTAGAGATATGCATGATAAGAAAACTTCTGAAACATTTATATATTCTTTGTATCGCTTCTTGATTCAAGTTTATCACGTTGAACGTGTATGCAAAAACAAGAATTACAAAGCTACTAATACTAAGTATTTGGAGTTTATGTCCGTGTTATTTTATTTATATGTTTTGTTTTATTTAGTGTTTAGGCGGCAAAATAAGTATTTATTTCTTTGCCTACATTGACCTATTTTTCGTTTTTCTTGTTTAAGTTTTTATTTTGCTTTTTAAAGTAATTATTGCTAGTTTGTCTTCTTCGAATAATTTACATATATTGCTAAGCTACAAGATTTAAATCCGTTTTATTTATCGCCCTTCCTCACCTAAAACAGTTTTTGTCCTCATTCTTGCATGTTGGATTTACTGTATTTCTTTTATATTAATATGCCCCTGCCGTTCTCCTCAGTGTTCTTGACAGGCTCCAAAGGAGAGTCTGTAATGTGATAGGTACTGATCTGACGGCTCGACTGCAGCCACTTCCCCATCGTCGAAATGTGGCCTCCCTTTGTCTGTTCTATAAATACTTTCATGGCTTCTGCTCAGACAAACTTAAGTCACTGATGCCTCCTCAACAGGTGTTTACTCGTGCAACCAGACTGGCAACTGGGTCCCACCCATTCACAGTCAGGTTAGCCAAATGCAGACGACAATTCTACTCCTGCAGCTTCTTCTCTCGCACTTCCCGCCTGTGGAACTCGCTCCCGTATTCTTGCTTTCCGGACGGCTACAACCTCCAGAAATTTAAATGCAAATGCAATACTCATCTACTAACCACTGGACTCTAGCTCTCTCCCCTCCCCTGTATAACCTTCCCTTTCTCTCCATCTATGTATCTGTCATCGCACCTGCTTTCTCAGCTTTCTATTGTTCCTTTCTAACTAGTTTGTACTCCTCACTCTTTTCTAATTAATCTTTTTACATTTATGTAGCCCCCTGCACATCAGTGGCGTTTCCGCCTTGCTCGGGGTGAAATGATAAAAAAAATAAAAATAAAAAAAAATAAGCATTGTGATTTACTAAACGTAGATTAGACGTAACGCAAGGCTGGGAACAGGGAAAATCCTGTAAGGGCTGAACTCAGTAGTAATTGATATAGCGAGAAAAAGTTTCTAGCCATTACAACACTTCGAAGTGTTCGTCTATTATATAAAACTCACACGTATTCTCTTTCTTGTTCGGAAATTATCATTCTTTATCATTCTTTTATAGCCCTCATTCACACTATTTGCTTTGTTTTAACGTTGTCACAGCATATCTTCTACATTTACTTCGGTGGTGATATCATTAGACGATGTTTTAGTTGTTAAGAACCGACTGCAACTAATTTATTGCATTTTGCCGAAAATAATTTATAGTCGCCAATATATTGTAGCGTAAGCAGCTGGTTCATTTCTCTTGTATTCGGCCTTGTGTCAGACTTAACCGAAATCCCTACAGCTTACAAGTTTTATATGAAGAGTTATAATCATCAGGTCTTTCATCATCAGAAGGTTGGTTATCGGTTGGAATGTGTGGATTAGTGTAGAAAAGTAGAATAATAAAATATACATTGTTAATGTTAAAATAGTAATTTATTAAATAGAGGAATAATAAGAATTCGTAGAAATTAATGTTCGATGAGAAAGTTAAGAGTATAAAAAATCGTACAAAATGTTCATGGTTGAGAAATAAGGAGATTAGTAGTAGGAGATAGGATGTGTTATGTCGTGAGTAAGAATAAATAACTCAACAACAGGAATAGGTTAATTGTTGTATTCCGTGAAAATAGTATTTACAAAGGTTATTAGTATCCAATTCAAGAATAAGGGTTAATCGTTTCAACCGTCGTAAGACGTAGTATGAGCAATGGGTACTTCCGGGTCGTCACCGGAAGTCTACGACTGACTTGTCGATCGGCTGCTCGGCACACTCTCCTACGTAGATGCCACCATTACTTTACATAGTAACGGAATAGTCCATTATAGCCAAATAGGCGCGGGCGGCCCAACAGGATGAAAGAGAAAGAGGACAATGTCCGAGTTGCTTGCAGTTGAAGTTACATTTTAGATGTGTGTCTCTCTTTCGCTGCTCCCATCTGAGTCTCTGACACTGCGAAGTATATCATATTTCCTTTTGAATTTTGCACTGGATCGCCAAGTCCTTTCAAGTTTTACAAGTCGATCCTATTAGTCAAAAATCATTTTATCACCTACTTGTGAAATCTGGTTTCGACTTTTTCGTTAAGCAGGTGGTCAATTCTTTTTTCTGCTTGGGAAAATCAGGATTTCACACGTCATTGAGAATTTTTGAAGTGAAGAAGAAGGTTGATTCTAATTAATTTCTCATTCGCTACAGTAGAAAAGGTTATTAATGAATCTGTTAGATATTCGATCACCATGTGTTATTTATCTGATATGATAAAACTATCAAAGAAGCAGATAACAACATAATTCAAAGGGAATGCCCTCCAAATATTTCTCTCCGCATGCACCCGAGGTGATGTTGAACCAGCTTCCTCCGCGACAGGGCAATTTTAATTGGGATTTGTTTAAGAGCAGGGTCCCAAGTACTACCCTGTTATTTAAACCATAACTGGAGGGAAGAGACGGGTACCAGTGCTTAAGTGAATGCAGGGTATTCAACTGGTATTCGAACTCGGCTCACCGATTTCTCTTTCCGAGCCGATATCCACTGCACTACAATGCACATCCGTCAATAAACGCCTACAGAACCTGGTATTCCCAAGCGGTCACCCATCTAAGTACTGACCAGGCTTAACGTTACTTAACTTCGGTGATCAAACAAGAACCGATGTATTTAACGTGATATGACCGTAAGCAAATGTTTCTCTGTTGATTTGCAAATTGTTACTTTTGATTTCAGCATTAAAGTTGGTTGAGGATTAAAGTAATCCCCCAATTTTTATGCTGGATTTTAAACAATGAAAAGCATAAAGATGCACTGATGGAAAAAAACGATCCAATACTTTTTAATCGGCTATGCCCACGGGGCTTAGGTTTCGATTTTTTTGAAGGACAGTTTTCCAGTAACATCATATTGATCAGTAGAGTAAATATTTGCAACCACCAAAGTGTTTCTTGCATTGTTTTTGCTCTTAATGAGACTGCTATTTCTCTTTAAGAACTGGTATTTCAGTTAAAACGGAGCTTACCAAATCACCCAACAAATCCAGAGCCTAACTAATAAAACAATAGATTTTAGGCAAATTTCAACTTCATTCATCAACATAGTCTCCTTGTAGAGTGATAAATTCATTCCAACGCTCCTCTAAAAATTAGATGATTTGGCTTTAACTCAAAATACAACTCAGTTTCCGATATCACTTCTTCATTGAAGCCAAATCTCTTTCCCTAGAATATTCTTTTAAAGTTGTCGATAAGGACTAGATTTGGAGAATAGGGTGGATGTGGAAGCAATTTGGATTGCAATTCATGCACTTTTGCTAGACCTGCGATCGACACGGTGCGTTGTCTTGGTCAAAGATCACTTTTTTCTTCTTCATTTGTGACCATTTTTGGTGATTTCTTCATTCAAATGCACCAATAATGCTATATAACATTTGTTATTGATGGTCCTTCCTTTTTGAAGGTCATAGATGAGCAAAATACCTTGCGAATTCTAAAATATGGAGTCCAAAACCTTGCCTACTGTTGTTTGCGTCTTTGGTAGCTTTGAATGGCATTCAGCGACTGCTGTCCACTCAGTTGACGATCGATTTGACTTCGGAGTGAAGTGGTGGATCCATATTTCATCCATTGTCATATGTTTACGCAAAAACTCTTTCTTGTTGCGTTGAAACAGTTGGAAACAACGCTTCGAATCGTCGACGCGTTGTTGTTTTTGATCTACTGTGAAATTCACTTTGAACACAACTTTCTTTTTGGCAAATGTTCATGCAAAATGGTGAATACACTGCTCTCTGTTATATTCAACTCCTCTGGTATCACATGCAACTTCAATTTGCGATCGGCTAAAATGAGTTTGTGTATTTTTTTGGTGTCTTCCGAGACAACTGTCGATTGTGGGCGACCTGATCCTTCAGCATCATTTGTGTCTGTACGACCGCGTTTAATGTCAGCATGCCACCTCTTAACTGATGGAGCAGAGTCCGAATAACACTTACTAAGCCATTGCTTTTCTTGAACAGTAATTTTCCCATCAGAAAGCAATGCTTTATCAACACACGTAATTCAGATTTTTCCATTGAAACCGCAGAAATATGTTTCTAATAATTACTGTACATTTTTCCCTTTTTTTATATATATATAAGCGTTTCACCCCGAGCAAGGGGGCTACATAGAGTGGAGAAAGGATGGTTAAATATAGGAAATGTCAGAGGGTGAGTGATAGGCAGGTAAGGATACCGAAAATGAGGGTTGGGTAGATGAGAGTGTTCTGAGAATAATTGGGAGTTAGTGTGATAGGAGGTGTTTATTGACCCTACATTTAAACACCTGGAGATTGTAGCTGTCGTGAAACCAGGCTTGTGGAAGGGAATTCCACAGGTGGGAAGCGCGAGAAAAGAATCTGTTGGAGTAGAATTTACGGTTACATCTTATCTGTTTAACTGTAAAAGGGTGGGACCTAGTTGCTAATCTAGTATCTCGTGTAAATTCCTGCTTAGGCAGCACCAGTGATCTAAGTTCATCGGAGCAGAAGCCATGAAAGTACTTGTAGAAGAGGCACAGGGAAGCCACATCACGCCGGTGAGAGAGTGGTTGCAGCCGGTCTACCAAGTCAGTGCCAACCACGTTACAGATCCTCCTTTGTATTTTGTCAAGAAGCCCAAGGAGAGCAGCAAGGGCACCCGACCAAATATGGCAGCAGTATTCAATACACGGGCGGATGGTAGATTTGTATATGTGCAGGATAGATTCAGGTGGGAAAAACTTCCGGGCCCTGCACAGAGAGCCGACTTTCATAGCGGCAGATTTGGCAATGGATCCGATATAGTCATTCCATTTGAGGTCCGCCGAAAGTGTTAGGCCAGGGAGGCGTAGTGTTTTACTCTCTCTGGGAGGCAAGCCTGTCCCATGCTAATGGGAGGTAGATGCGATTGTCTATGGTGGATAGTTGATAACAGCTTCGTTTTAGAAGCTTTAAAATTTACCAGCCATTTCCTACCCCAGGCCACTACGGATTGGAGGTCCTTTTCAAGCTCAGCAGCGAGGTTCGCTTTGTCGCCAACAACTGGTTCTTGATCGAGGCGAGAGTAGATTGTGGCGTCATCGGCGTACATGCCTACTTGGGATCTAATGGCGTCGGGGAGATCATTTCAAATATAACGGTTGACAAATTGCTAGCGTTCCTTAGAACGTGAAAATTCTCCAAAATGGATCTTTTTCATATTTTGTAATGTCATAGTCATGCACGTGTTAAAACATGAAAAAACATTTCTTACCATAACTCCTGCAGCTTCTTCTCTCGCACTTCCCGCCTGTGGAACTCGCTCCCATACTCTTGCTTTCCTGATGGCTACAACCTCCAGAAATTTAAATGCAATGTCAATACTCATCTATTAACCACTGGACTCTAGCTCTCTCCCCACCCCGTATATTCTTCCTTTCTCCCCACCCTTGAAACTGTCAACACACCTGCTTTCTCATCTTTCTATTGTGCCTTTCTAATTGGTTTGTACTCCTTTCTCTCCCTTCTAACTAATCTTCTTTCAGTTATGTAACCCCCCCCCGCACATCAGTGGCATCTCCGCCTTGCTCGGGGTGAAATGCTTAAAAAAAAATAAAAACAAAACTCACACCCCTGAAGATGACCTCAGAAAGAGGTTCAAAGTACTTGGATGCCTTAAGAAATGAGTGAAGATGATATCTGACAACGTTACAGCACATTTCTGACATCTTTTGATTGAAAATACGTGAAAGATTATCCGTGAGTATGAACGGATTTTATTAAAAATAAGCAAACATATTATTTGCAATTTATTTAATCTGATATATTTATTTAATTTGATATATATATATATATATATATATTGTCATCCGCAGACAGATCTGTTTCGCCGTATCACAGCTCATCAGTACGGTTAGATTCCGATTGCTTTTATACCCAGGATTGAAACCCGACCGAAATGGCGTCAGTCGGCGACTCTACCCCTGGGCGTTCGGCGGAAGTAGTCAGACTTGTTAGCGCATATCATTATACGCGCCCAATGGCTAGGGCGCTCTAATTAATTTCACTGAATGAGCGATGCGTATATATATATATATATATATATATATATATATATATATATATTGATTGATTGATTGTTTAATACTTAGTTTTTGGTCCTAATAGGGTTAGACCAGTACACATTTGTATTAAAAGTGTTCTATACAATTATATTGTAGAACTTTTGAATATTTTTCATTTATAAACGAGTTATTTCGCTACTTTGGTTTCCACCACGAGTGGTTTCTTCAAGCGATTTTTAATAACTGATTTATTTTTTAATATCTAATTAATTAATAAATTTAATTTAATAATTTAATAGTTCATAATTATTTATTTATATCAATGGTGGAAAATATGTAAACTGTGCCAAGAAGAAAAATTAGAAATTATGACATACCCAAATAAAGACGAACTGTTAAATGTAAGAACAGAAATTATGACAAAATGCATCCACACTAAGAAATACCTCTTAGGTTCGTACAACCATGGGGGAAAACGTCATAATTTGTTTGAATTTAAACAATGCGCATTCATAAATTCCCTGCCACGTGAACGTTCAAATAAAACACCGTTACAAGAGCGTTCTTAAAAAGAAAAACGGTAAAAGGTAAAATCAGTTATTAAAATCGCCTGAAGAAACCACTCGTGGTGGAAACCAAAGTAGCGAAATAACTCGTTTATGAATGAAAATATATATATATATATATATATATATATATATATATATATATATTATTAAGTAAATCATCGAGCTTTATATTCGAGGTCAACAGAATACAGAAAGCACTGGACGGCCGTTTCGTTCTATATTTGGGACTCATCAGCAATACGCACCCACTACCAGGAATAGAACCCAGACAGTTGTGGTTGTTTAGCTGTACCACGGGCCCTGATGACGAAGAGGTAACGAATTAAGCTCGATGAAGTGCGCCGCTCCTCACGAATTCCGTGGTGGAATTAATCCAAGCTCCTTTGCCCATAGGATAGTGCCTCCCCAAGCAACGACTTATATATATATATATATATATATATATATATATATATATATAAAGGAGTATATATATATATATATATATATTTTTAATCATTTCACCCCGAGCAAGGCGGAAACGCCACTGATGTGCAGGGGGTTACATAAAAGTAAAAAGATTAATTAGAAAATAGTGAGGCCTACAAACTAGTTAGAAAGGAGCAATAGAAAGCTGAGAATGCAGGTGCGATGACAGATACATAGGTGGAGAGAAAGAGAAGGCTATACAGGGGAGGGGAGAGAGTTAGAGTCCAGTGGTTAGTAGATGAGTATTGACTTTGCATTTAAATTTCTGGAGGTTGTAGCCGTCAGGAAAACAAGAATATGGGAGCGAGTTCCACAGGCAGGAAGTGCGAGAGAAGAAGCTGAAGGAGTAGAATTGTCGTCTGCATTTGGCTAACCTGACTGTGAATGGGTGGGACCCAGTCGCAAGCCTGGTTGCACGAGTAAACACCTGTTGAGGAGGCACCAATGACTTAAGTTCGCCCGAGCAGAAGCCATGAAAGTATTTATAGAACAGACAAAGGGAGGTCACATTTCGACGGTGGGGAAGTGGCTGCAGTCGAGCCACCAGATCAGTAACTATCACATTACAGGCTCTCCTTTTGAGCCTGTCAAGAACACTGAGGAGAACGGCAGGGGCACCTGACCATAAATGGCAGCAGTACTCCATGCACGGACGGATGGTTGACTTGTATATATGCAGGATGGATTCAGGAGGAAAAAACATCCTGGATCGACATAGTGACCCAACTTTCTTAGCAGTAGATTTTGCTATGGATTCAATGTAGTGGTTCCATTTGAGGTCTGAGGACAGGGTAAGTCTGAGGAGGCGTAGTGTATTGCTCTCCGGGAGAATCGCTTGGTCCATGCTTATGGGAGGCAGGAGAGGTTGCCTGTATATATAAATAAAAAGGAGTATATATATATATATATATATATATATATATATATATATATATCAATAAAAAGGAGTATATATATATATATATAAATAAAAAAAGTAGTATATATATATATATATATATATTGTGTGTGTATTTTGGCAGCATTTTTTCATTAATGCAGGTTTCATTGAATAATATAGACAAGTTTTGTCTATTAATTTTGTGTAGGATCCGTTCATACCGTCTGATATACTTGCTGGTGATGTCATTGAAAGACAACAAAAAATCACAGTAATTGTTGATTTTTTTATCGGGTCAATTTGCCTTTTCACAAGACTCCATTTATATTTCAAGGTGGTGATGGTATATATATATATATATATATATATATATATATATATATATATATATATATATACTCCTTTTTATCTCCTGTATATTTGTATTTCACAGAATGTAATCTTTAAATGTGTGTAGTTTTTTCTTTAGCAATTTGACAATCATTTCTTATCGATATTTATTTTTAATTCCATTGGTAATTTAGAAATAATTTTGTAAAGTAATGATTTTAAGACGATAGCGACCTCCAAAAAGGTGCCATCATTGCTGCAAGTTGTTTTGCAGATTGAATGACATTTTAAGTAACGGGACACATGACAGCCGCATTTAACACATTTTGATTTAAATGCGAGAAATTCTCACGCAGACAACGGGGCGGGAATCACAATGTTTGTTTCCTGACGAATCTTTTTTTCTTTCCTCTTTCTATTTGACGAAATATTCAAATTAGTGAAGACTATCCAATGAAAAGTTACAAATAATTCAAAAGTGCTTGTTATTTTAAAACATTTAATTGAAATCTTTTGATAATGTTTGCAAAGTGAAAAAAAGCAAATATAAAACACGTTTTACTCTGTTGCTTTTAAATATGATTTATTTGATTAACACCTCATAATGTTCGCTTTTAAAACTATGTCGTCGCACCATCACTCGCTAAATAGACAAGCTGACGGCCATATCATATTGAAAGGCCAGGTCTCGTATGTTCACTAAAGTTAAGCAACTTCGAGCCCGGTTACTACCTAGATCGGTCACAGCTTGATAATACCAGGTGTAACAGACACAGATGTGTACGTGGCGTAATGGATAACAACTCAGAATTGGTAATCAGAGAGCTGTGTTCCGATTCCAGTCGTGTTATATTCAATTACGTGCAAATATCCTTGCAAAAGTTATGAATACCTCCCAGCTATGGATTAATTAGTAAAACTTGTATTAGTTAAATCATTATCTCCCCAAACGTTCTACAATCTAAAAATATGACGTTTTATGATGGTTTCTCCTATCAAGGGGGTCGCAGGTTCGAATCCTACTAGAGAGCGCATATTTTTCTCCAGTTCTCGAATATTCAAACCGGTAGGTTAACATAAATATACTTTTTTAATAAATAAAAGAATCGACAATGAAAATATATGTATCCTCTAAAAATCACATAATAATTATTTTAAATCTTTCAGATTATTAAATAAAAATCCACGACTTCCTTTCAAAATTCATGTTTGTAGATATATATAGTCATCCGTAGAGAGATCTTTTTCGCTGTATCACTGCTCATCAGTACAGTTAGACATCCGATTGCTTCTAGCCATGATTGAAACCCGACTGAAGGCAGGTACAGGAAGGCAGACGTTAGCGTGTTATATACAATGTGAACACACGCCAGTAGCTGAGATTGTTCAAATTCATTACTGAATGAACGATGCGTTGATGCGTGGATAGCTACTGTCTTTTCAAAGTTTACCACTTCTCCAGATTGCTCAATATATATATAAATATATCATTGTTGTTCGTAGCCGCCACGCACCTCCAAGGCATAGGTGATCATGGTTCTTCACAACTTCCATTACCTAATATTCCACCATCTATAAAGTGAAGGTCGTCAGATAAGTGGCTCGCTATTTTCAACTCTCTCCCTTGTCCTGTATATGACCTCGTGAGAGTAACGTTTATTCAAGCCCTCTTTAAAAAAAAAGGCCCGGGATTTGTAATCGTTGTTCAAAAAGAAGTAGAATGGCCGTTTTCAACTGGCAGGTTTTCTTCTTGCAGTCGAGTACAACTATACAAGCCGGGCCACCTCAGGAAGACATTAAGAGATACGTGGTCGCTTTATCCGCCCATGAATCTAGTTGCTTTCCATGGAAACAGAACCTCACTTCCCAAGACAGTAGTTCATCGTGATTAGTTGCCTCACGTAAATCTCTCTCTTTCTTTCTCTTCTCTATTTCTCGCCTTCCTTCCCCCTTCTTTCTCTTCTTCTTTCTACCCATCTTTCTCATCCTCTCTTTCTTCCCCTCTCTCACTCTCTAAAATGTCTTCACCGAATATATTGTGAATCTTCTCAAGTCTTTCGGGTCCCTGATCGATGATTTCTCATCATCAAGTTCCCCCCCCCTCTTTTTAGCTATTCTCAAAACAAAGCTAACAACTGACGCTAAAAATGCTAATGCACCTTCTTTTTTTTTTTTTTGAAATCAAAACATTTTTTTTCACAAATAAGAATTCAAACACATAACTGGATCTGGAACGCCTTCAAATATTAAAAGAAAAAGAAACACCAAAACAACGCAAAAATCCAGACACACAGCATCAGATTAATTTTAATTAAAATTTCCCTTTCAACCTTATTTTCATGGTTGAATGTGTAATCAATGGACTGGGTTCTCAGCTTTCCTGGTGCGAACAAGACTTTTGTTTTAGTTTTTTGTAGAAGTGAAGAAGAGATATTAAAAATTAATAGTCTATTTATTTACTGCAAACA
The DNA here is from genome assembly GCA_037127315.1 of Ascarosepion bandense. Lineage (NCBI taxonomy): Eukaryota > Metazoa > Mollusca > Cephalopoda > Sepiida > Sepiidae > Ascarosepion > Ascarosepion bandense. Next base: position 969,964 of record JBBBDQ010001003.1, on the reverse strand, counting down.
TCTGTGGTGGTGAATAAATATGAAAATATTTTGGTCAGATATCGTGTCTAAACTCTTTATTGAAGGTTTATTGAATGAACAGCCTGAAAGTATAAGTAGGGAGCGAAAATTATAAGAATATAGCGGCTAGATAGCGATTGGCCCCCAAAATTGAAGAGGTTAAGGTTATAGTATTCGGGAAAGCATTCTGGCTGTCTTTTATTCATAAGAGCCGTTCTTGAGAAGAAGACGTGTTGGTTGAACTTCCTTCTTACAAATCGAAGACGTAGGGAATGAGGTTCATTAGACTATGGGGATGTATCAAGACAGCCTGTTAATGTCGGAACTGATTACGTTTGAACCTTTGCCATAAAAATGGAAACAGAATAGCGATGCCAAATGATACTGAGTGTTCGGGTACTGAGAATGCTAAGATGTTAATTTCATTTACAAAGGTAAACATTTTTCTAATTTGTTTAGAAAATCCATGCATAAAGAAATAAAAGAACTGACAGGGCAAAAAACCTGCTCCCCAAGAGAATGTTTAAAATCTAAGAATGAAACGATCATATTGAAGAATGAGGAAATACCTCAGCGATGGGAAGAATATATAAAAGATCTTTTCAACGACAAGAGAGAACAACCGATAATACGCAACGCTGGAGATGGACCAGAAATACTAAAGTCCGAAGTGGAAGCTCCAATAACCAAACTGAATAGAAACAAAGCAGCTGGACCAGACGGAATTGTAATAGAGTTGCTGACATCCCTGGACGAATTCTGCGTAGAGAAAATTACAGAAATAATAAATGAAATAAATGAAATTTATAATAGTGGTATAAAACCGGACGACGTAAGTAAGTTCATTTTCATAGCGCTGACTAAACTCCCCGGAACAATCAGTTTGGTAGACCACATTACAAAACTGATCGTCTAAATCCTAATGAATCGAGCGAAAAGCAGTATCTGGCCAGAGATAGGACAAAAACAGTGCGGGTTCGTCAAAGACAATGGAACAAAGAACGACATATTTATGATTAGGTTGCTATCTGAAATGTTTTATCGATTATACGAAGGCGTTCGAAAAATTACGCTACAAAAGAATTGATAAAATTTCTCAGCCTCGATATATTGGGGAAAAACATTAGGGTAATCAAGAATCTCTACTGGCAGCAAACCACCTGCATACGGACAGGGTAACGAATTCAGCAGATACACAGACATAGATAGGGGCGTAAGACAAGGATGTGTCTTTTCACCGGATCTATTCAACTTGTACAGCGAGACTATTCTGTGGACCCTAGATGTTATGCCTGGATTCGTCACCGTAGATCACAAAGTGAACAACATAAGATACGCAGATGATACGGTGCTGATAGCAGACAAGGAAAGGAAACTACAAGACTCCCTACAGAAGGTAGATGAAGAGAGTGAAAAGAAAAAACTACAAATAAACTGCAAGAAAACCGAATGTAAAAAGAGCAGTCCCAAATGCCAAATACAGGTTGATGGGGATACTAGAATCAAGCAGGTACAAAAATTTAAATACCTGGGAATTTTTCTAACAGAAGACGCAAAGTGCGACACAGAGATCTGAAGGTGAATTGGCATGGCGAAGGACGTATTCAATAAGCTAAATAAAGTACTAAGAGACAAAAATATTTCATTAGAAACTAAGAGATAACTGGATGTAATGATGTCAGTTCTTCAATATGGCAGTGAATGCTGGAAAATATCATCGAAGATGAAGGAAAAAATTGAAGAAACTGAAATGTGGTTCTACAGAAGGATGATGCGGATATCATGGATCAAGTATGTGAGCAATGATGAGGTTTTGAAAAGGATGTAAACGAAAAAGGCATTAATACTGAGCATCAGAAAAAGACATCTAAAGTTCCTGGGACATGCAATGAGGAAGGAGGGCTTGGAGAATCTGATAATAACAGGACTGATAGAGGAAAGAAGAGACAGAGGAAAACAGCGTGTAACATACTTGACGGGCCTGTGCGGGTGGATAGCAGAAGGGGGTTGCGTGGTGTAACAGGAGAAATCCTGCCAAGAGTCACTAGGGATAGGGAGATGTGGAAGACCATGATCGTCTACGTCCTGAAAGGACAAGGCGCATAGAAAAAGAAGAAGTATATTACTGACTTATTTGTTTACAGTAAAAATGTATCTCATTTTTATGAAACGCTTATGTACTAAAAACTTCTAGATGCGCCCCAATTAATGCCTACATGATGTTCAATAAAAGAATTTGAAATCAAATTGACATGGTTTTTATTTATAACCAATCATTTCAATATCTGCGTTTAATTAGCATGTCAAATTGCTATAAGGAGATCATAGATGTTATCTTCCATACATACTCACTCGGTGTTCTGTGAATTTAGATTTGTATTTCTCAAATGGCAATCTAGTTTGTTAGCGAAGTGATTTTTACTTCCTTTTTCGCGACTTTGATATAGTGGTAAATATCTCATCTGTTTTGCAGTTAGTTTCATCCACAAAATCATCAATGACTACAAGCATTTAGATAATTAGTCAACGTCAAATCCAGTAAAAGATTTTTTTAAATCAGGAAAATCTTTAGCAACAATAGCTGCAATACGTTCATAAATAGCTCATTAGAAAATAACTGTATAAAGGTGCTTGACATTCAGTCAGTCAGTTAAGTGCCATACGTGAAACACGCTTGGGCGATCACGTCTTTTTCGAGACATGACTGACTGAGCAGAAGAAGGGTATTTGTGCGTAAGTGAATGCAATGGATTAAACTGGAATTCGAACTCGGCTCCCCGGTTTCTCTACATTACCATTCTTGACATGTCTAAATGTAAAATTAATTTAAACCATAACCTCTTTCGCACATATTCTGACAGGTTTGCTTAAAGTTCATAATTTTTTTCATTTTAGATGAAAATTTGTTCATTTTACAAAATATTTCAAGGGATTTTTATTAAATGAAGTAAAGGAGAGCGAGAAGAAAAGCAAGAAAAAAGACTAAACATGGTTGAATGTAACAAAACAACATGCGAATTACAAATTAAAGGGCTTACGGCCTATCACATTGAATACATTGGTCCTCGCTCGATCACCAAAGTTAAGCAACGTTGAGCCTGGTCAGTACTTAGAAGGTTGACTGCTTGGGAATACCAGGTGCTGTAAGCGTTTATTGACGGATGTGCGTTGTGGTGCAGTGGATATCAGCTCGGAAAGAGAAATCGGTGAGCCGAGTTCAAATTCTAGTTGAATACCTTGCATTCACTTAAGCACTTGTACCCTTGGGAAAGGTATTAATCCATCTCTTCCCTCCAGTTATGGGTAAAATAACAAGGGTATGACTTGGGATTTTTGGGGACCCTGCCCTTAAAATAGCAAATCCCAATGAATCTTGATACTCGAAAAGAAAAAATGTATTACTAGACACAAAGCTTATATAAACAACAATAAATTGTTAAAAGGAAAATGGTATTACCAACAAATAAAGTTTAGTTGGCAATAAATGATTCCGCCGAGGTTGATTTGCCATAAAAACAAACCAACCAATACATTGGAGACACTCCAATGAAGCAAACACAGAAAGGTTTCGTCAGAAACACAATGGAGTACTGATATGTTATGCAATATCAGTGCTTGTATATGGCAGCGAATGCTGGGCAATGTCTTCAGAGGTGAAGAAGAGACCTGATGTAAGAGAAATTATGTCCTACAGAAGGATACTGAAAATAACATGGACTAAACATACGAAGACGTTTTAGAGAAAGTGAAAACAAAAATTATTTTTATACTTTGCAACAGAAAGAGTTCAAATTTTTTGTGTACATAATGAGGAAAGACGGCTTAAATACTGAGACACTGAAGGCGAAAGGGAGAAGAAATCAGCGCAAACTTGCTTTATGAGCTTTTATAAATAATTGACATGACGGGCTTTAGAACATATAGCAAAAATACAAATTTTACTCAGAGCTAAAAGATATGAAAATGTGGAGAGCCACGATCTCCCATATCCGAAGAGGACAAGGTCAATGAAAAAATAAAATGAAAAAATATAGATTAGCAACTAGGTCCCACCCTTTTACAGTTAAACAAATAAGATGTAACCGTAAATTCTACTCCAACAGCTTCCTTTCTCGCGCTTCCAGCCTGTGGAACTCCCTTCCACAAGTCTGCTTTCCCGACAGTTACAATCTCCAGGTGTTTAAATGTAGAGTCAATAGACACCTCCTATCACACTAACTCCCAACTATTCTCACAACACTCTCATCTACCCAACCCTCATTCTCGGTATCCTCATTCGCCTATCACCCACCCTCTGTTATTTCCTATATTTAACCAGCCTTTCTCCACTCTACGTAGCCCCCTGCACAGTAGTGGCAGTGACATGCCTTGCTCGGGGTGAAACGCTTATAAAAAAAAAAAATGTCCAGAACAAAAAGTAGATCAATTTTTAAACACAGTAAAAATCTGGGCATAAATGAATCCAGTTGATTCGCTTGCATTTACATACGTGCAAATACCCTTGCGAAAGGTCTCTTCTCTCTGGTTATGGGTTAAATAACAGAACGGATTGGGTTCTAAAACCTTGGCTGGCAACCAATCTACCGCAGAAAGTAATGGTAACCTACTATGGAATAATTTCTGCCCAGTCAGTCTTTCGAAACATGATCGCCTAAGCGTGTATCACGTATGGCACTTGACTGACTGACTGAATATCGTTGTGGTGCAGTGAACATCGGCTCAGAACGAGAAATCGAAGTGCCGAGTTCGAATTCCAGTTGAGTTCCTTGCATGCAGGAAAGTATTAATCCAGCTATAAGCTAAATAGCAAGATACATTGTATTCTATAGTTTTGGTTGACAACCAGGCTACCACAGAAAGTAATGGCAACCTACTGCAGGAAAATCATCTGCCCAAACAGTCATGTGGCTTTTGAGACATAATCACCCAAGCCTGTATCACATATGACACTTATTCTTCTATGTGCCCTGTCCTTTCAAGACGTAGGCAATCATGGCTTTTTACGTCTCCCTATCCCTGGTGGCTCTTAGTATGTTTTTTTCCTGTTACACCGGGCAACTCCCGTTTCGTCGTCCACCTGCTCAGGCCCTTCAAATATGTTATCCGCTGTCTTCCTCTGACTCTTTTTCCTTCTATCTGGACTGTCGGTATGAGGTTCTTCAAGCCCTCCTTCCTCATTGCATGTCCTAGGAACTTCAGTTGTCTCTTCCTGATGCTCACTATTAATTTCCTTTTCATTGCCATTCTTTCCAAAACCTCATCATTGGTCACATGCTCAGTCCATGATATCCGCAGCATCCTTCTGTAGAACCACATTTCCGCTGTTTTATGTTTTTACTTATGTTCGATGATACTGTCCAGCATTCACTGCCGTATTGAAGAACTGACATCACATAACAATCTAGCACACTCTTCTTTGTTTCTAGTGAAATTTTTCTGTGTCTTATTACTTTACTCAGCTTCTGAAACGCCTCCTTCGCCATGCCAAGTCGCCTTCAGATCTCTGTGTCGCACTTTCATTCTCCTGTTAGAACACTTCCTAGGTATTTAAATTTTTGTACTTGCTTGATTCTAGTACCCCTCACCTATATTTGGCATTTTGGGTTGTTCTTTTTGCTGATGACCATGCATTCAGTTTTCTTAATTTCGAGAAATTAAGATGTGTATTTATTTAAATAAAAACACAGATATGAAATTGAATAATACTATGTTGATTTATTTCAAACTTACACCAAAAAAATATTGGTAGAAATATATTGACGGTTATGAAATAGAAAGTTTGCTTTGTATCAGTCTTTTCAATGAAAGAGGCCTGCTCGATTTGACAGTTAATATATGCCATCCAAGCATTTGTATGATTCTGAACACCTACCCCAATCTAGGCTATCAAATGGTTTTACCTTTGGGAGATATACTTACATCTGCATATATAATAAAATTTATAAAGCTACTAACCAGTTGGAAGATGACAAACGAACTTCAAAATATCCAATTTGCAACACGATCTTTTAATCAGTACACACTTTGTTGGAACAGACTCTGAGACAGTGAACCAATTTAAAAATTGAGCTCAGTTACCTTCCCGCTGTTGCTGGCATTCAAATTAATTAAAATAGAACTCACGTGGTTTAACAAAATCAGGAGATATAATGAAGACAGCTAATAAGCTATTAAAATAAAAACAACGGTTATGACTTACTGAAAGACTTGTTACAGATCATTCATGTCTTGAAGTCAAATGTAATCTTGTGTTTGCGTATAGAGAAAAATAATTTAAAGCAAAATGATCAGACAACAAAAGAGCTCCTAGCTACTAAATAGCCACGCAAATTGTTGGAATACATGTTATTTATGAAATACTAGCAGTATAGCCCGGCGTTGCTCGGGTGTAATGAAATCTTTAAAACTAATCTATGGTCCTGGAGCTCAGATTCTTTGGACGTTGGCACGAAACACTACAAAAAAAATAATTGTTTCCAGTTAAAGCGAAACCGTAGACTGAAAGAAAAATGAATGGATGTAAGTCAAATTTTGATTTCCTGGTTTCGATATCAAATAAGATATCATGGCTGAGACTAGGAACTACAATTATACGTACTTAGAGCCAAACCAGAAGCAAAAACTAAAATAAAAGAGCTGAAAAAATACAGACATACTGGCAGATAAACAGACACACACACACAAACATCTTGCCTTTTATATATATATATATATATATATATATATATATATATATATATATATATATATATTATTGATTTTCTGCTCTATTGTAAGAACTGCAACCTTGAAACTTCTGGATATCGTTTCTTATGTCTTTGTCTATGAGTGTAACAAATGAGTGTATTAAAATCGGACCACTCATTCTATAACCCGATTTTTTCGATTATCGATTTTCGATATTTATCAGGGGTACCTCAACACAAAACCTAGCTAGGAACACTCGCAGACGCTTATAGTACAACTGTGTAAACTTTCAAGAAAATCGGTTCAGCCGTTTCGGAGTCTATAGGTAACGAACACACACACACACACAAAGACAAAGTTCTATTCATAAATAATGTTTTATTTCGTAGGCTCAGTTGATAGACACAAATCTCCCAAAAAGAAAAAAAAGAAGGACGTAGTGAAGACATGAAATGAAAATGTTATCTCCTACAAGTTTCTAAACCTACGTCTCTACCTTGTAGTGTAACAGATACTAACTGAGCTGCGATGCTTTCGGTGACCTAGCGATTTAAATCCCACTGGATCAGACAGGGGTTCCCTCTAAAAATGAAGCCGCAAGTTCAAACCCAAACACATGTAGCTACAAAAAATTACCGTTTAAAGAAGTAAGAAATAATACCTGATTAAAAATAAAACTCATTTGAAAGGCATTGTGGCGTAGTGGATAGCGGGGAAGCGAGATCGAATTCCATAGAGATGTTAATATTATTTTGTCTGTTTGTCATATGCTTAAAATAGAACTCACGTACACGATTCCATTAAACACGTGAACGCAGGAATAAAAATCCAGTTGTGTAGGATTGTTCGCTGTGGAAGAGGACGATCATTGAAAACGAAAAGAATATCATTCGTAAGAGAACAAATGGGTGAAAATAAAATAAAATAAAATTGATGTTGCATTTAAATGGCGAGTTCTACAAATGGGAAGTGCGAGAAAATCAACTGTTAGAGTAGAAGTGACGATACATTTAACTAGTTCGACAGTAAAAGAGTAGGGCCTTAGTGTAAAACTAATAGCACAAAATATACATGTAGTCGCAGTAGCAAGAAAAAACTCATCAGAGGATTTGCGATGACAATACTTGTAGAAAAGAGGGAAGCCACATCACGTCCGTGAGAAAGCAACTGAAGGCGGGCTGCCAAGTCAGGATCGATTAAATTGCAGATGTTCCTTTGAATTTTATCTGGAACCTCAAGATCAATAGCAGGAGCACCTGACCAGATATGGCAACAGTATTTAATGCTCGAACAAATGGTAGATTTATAAACGTGCAAAATGGATTCTGAGGAGAAAACTTCCTGGCCCTACACAGTGACCCAAACTTCCAAACAGTAGATGCAGATATGGATTCAATGTAGTCATTCCTTTTAAGGTCATTTAAGAGAACGAGGCCAAAAGGAGGCGCAGTGCATTGCTCTCTAGGAGATTAGTGTTGCCCATTCTGATAGTCGGCAGGAAGGTTTCTCTATGGTGGTTAAAAGAGAGCAACTTTGTTTTGGAGGCATTAAAATTGACGTGCCATTTCCTATTTCATTCAATCACAGATGGGAGGTTCTTTTTGAAGTGCAGCAACCAGGTTTACTTTGTCAGCTTTAATAGATTTCTTATTGAGACGGGCTTAAATGATGGTGCCATCTGCATAGATGTCTAGTTGGGAACTGATTACACCAAGAAGATCAATGATGAAGATCTGAAAAAGCGTGGGACCAAGGATAGGGTCACCCGCATTTGTGTGAAAAGATCTGGAAGCTTGCGCGTTCAAAACAACCTTCATTTCAAGATTTGATAGAAACGATTTGATTAAATAAAACAATAATCCAGAAATACGGTAGCTCTGGAGCTTACACAGAAGGCCAGTATACCAATACCCATATCAGAGATAGAAGGGGGAACTGAAACGGACTGTTGACCTCTGTATCCAGTCTGATATATATATATTTGAATGGGTGCTTAAAAGTTTCTAATGTGACGAAAATGTGAATGAGCTACAACTAAGCAACTTATACTAAGTATATTCAGTTTGGTTTTCAGCACCTGTGACACATTTTTTTCTTTGTTTCTTTTAAGGCTAAAATATTGGAAATGAACCTTAAACTCTCCCTTTTAATGCAATAAAAGTGATGCTGAGAAGGAAAACACCTTGGAACTAGAAATATTCTATGTTTGCGTCTCGTTCTTAATTCAATAGCAAACCCTCAATCCCCCTCTAATCAACGAATTCGAGGTCCTCACTTCTTCGCTCGCAGATTCTCTACCAACTCGACACTGGAGTCCCTGTACTTCGACTTCCCAGCCCGAACCGAAGCCCAACTTACTGACATACACATTACCAAGAATTTAAATGTAAAGTGAATAGTCATCTCCTGTCACACTAACTTTCATCCTCTCTCTCATGCTCTCATTTCTTCAGTATTCTTATCCTTCTTTTGCTGCTTCCTGATACCTTCTCATAACATTCCTCCTATGTAACCCCCTGCACAACAGTGGCAGTATAATGCCTTGCTTGGGGCGAAATGATTATAAAAAACAAAATTTCTATATTATTATAATGTGGATAAAAAGAGGGGATCAATTCTACATTACAATCACTATATAAAATGATCCCTCTCTTTATGGCCACAGTAATCTTTCTTTTACTCACTTCCTGACACCCCCTATAACCTGTCTCTTCTTCTCATAATTTTCTTCCTATGTAACCCCCTGCACAACAGTGGCAGTATAATGCCTTGTTTGGGGCGATATGCTTATAAGAAAAGAAATTTCTATACTATTATAATGTGGATATAAAGTGGGGGATCAATTCTACATTACAATCAATGTATAAACTGATCCCTCACTTTATGGTCAGTCATCCTTCTTTTACCCACTTCCTGACACCCCCTACAACCTGTCACTTTTCTCGTGACTTTCCTCCTGTGTAACCCCCTGCACAGCAGTGACAGTATAATGCCTTGTTTGGGGCGATACGGTTATAAAAAAAAAAGTTCGTTTTTTAATTATATCTTCAACCGGAAGTATTCTTTAGTGTTTACAAGGAAAATATATTTTCTTTACTTCTTACCTTCACACGCGTTAGTTCACATAAACTTCTTCTATGTGCCATGTCCCTTCAGGTCGTAGGCGGTAATGGCCTTCCCCATCTCCCTATGACTAGTAGCTTCTAACACGCTTTCTCTTGTAAACCCCTCGCAAAACCTGCTCTGTTATCCATTTGCTCATATCCTTCAAATATTTTACGCGTTGCTTTCCCCTGTCTCTCTTTCTCTCTATCTGACCTGTGAGTATCAGATTCTCCAAGCCGTTCTTCCTCATTACATGTCCCAGAAATTTCAGCTGTCTTTTCCTGATGTTAAGTATTAGTTACCTTTTCGCTTCCATCCTCTCCAAAACCTCGTCGTTAATCACATGTTCGGTTCATATTTTCTCCGGCCTTCTAATTCGAGAAAAACAACACACATAGCTGCGTTTTTAAACCAAAGGTGCCTTTTTAACTTTTTCAGAAAAACTCTTTATACAGCCTGCTACTTCCACTAATCTGATTATATACACCTTCAAACTACAGTTGTCATTCCGTAATTTAACTGCTCACAGACAAATGATAAATGTTTCTTATTTTTACTTTTTTTTAGCTTTAAGCTGCAACTGTAATTGTGAGTCAGAAAAAAAGTCTTTTTTCCTCCAATGCAAAATTCCTACTATGAAAAATTCCTATTGCTGATCTTTAAAGGTATCTATTGTTGATTGACCCAGCTAATAGTGAGACCCACTCGAGGGCCCCCGTCCCTTTTTTTTTTTTTTTCAATTTTTAATTCGTAATACGGAAGGAATGATTTTTCTATTGACAATGGATTTTATTATGATTTTTTCTATAACTGATTATCCAGTTACGTTGGGATAAAATAATTGCATGACTAAATTCGGAAAATTCTGAAGTTTTGAAAGCAGTATTAATGGAAGTGTCATAATAGATTTGCAGCTTTCGGAAGACAAAAATAAAAAAGGAAAACAAAAAAAAGAAATCGGTAGTAAATTCAACAGGAAGTGGAAAGAGAGGAAATAAAGTATCTGAATTCTTAAACAGAATATCTTTGCGCGAATGCGTAGAGATGAAATACCTCAGAGAGCTTAACGTCTAAGAATATATCGAAGAGGAGTGTCTCGTAGAAAAGGGATATTTATGAAAACAGGCTTATCACGAAACCTTATCATGAAAATAGAACTTACCATGAAAAAGGGGCTAATCATGAAAAAGGAACTTATCACAAAAAACAAAAAAACATACTGACACAACACTGATGAACAAGTTTTAGCTCTATATCAATATCAAAAATTGAAATTAAATCGAAATTAAAAATAAAACCGAAATATCTCCAATTAAATAAATCATCTGAAATGTAATTATTTACACTATTTATTTTGTCTGCGCTGTTGTCTTTATCTTTGTTGTCAATTTCACGACGTTTCCGACGTTGTACGCCCCGGCTTTCTTCAGGGGATCAGAATTTCAAGCAGAAACCCTTTATTTAGTTCAACAGGATAGATTACTCTAATTTACATGCCATGCCTCTTCCAGATATCCTACTTTCGGTTATTTCCATTTAACTCAACTTTCCATTTTTTTTTTTTTTTTGTTCATCTCTGCTGTAGCTAAGTGATACTCACAATTCTTTGGGTCAAATGATTGGCGTTCTTCAACCAACGCCTTTATCTACTGAGCCTTGTATCCTTGTATAAGGCCGGAGTATACAACAGCCGAAACGTCGTGAATATAGCGACAAATATGAGGAAAGCAGTACAAAAAATCTAAATAGTGTAAATAATTACAATCCATCATCTCAAAAATATAGTCTGAAAACGTGAAACATATACGAGGGATGATAAAAAATTGTCTGGAGTGGCGCCCCAAAAGAAAACTTTCTACACATAATTAATTCGGGATTTAGTATCCTTAGAAGCAGTCCACTTTATTTGGTGTTGTTTTTATGGATAGAAGCATTTATCAAGCTTTTATTTTGGGATTATTGTTTTTGGTCAAAAACTAAGCCATCGGCCACATTCTATACACCCTCCTTCCAACTGCATTAAACAAAAGAAGTGAGCGAGAAAGTTACAAAAGTTTTAATGCGTGACAAAGTTCAAAGTTCAAACTGCGCCAATCACTTTCAATCCTTAGCTTCGTTACCACAGCAACAGATAATTTTAGATATATATTTGAATATACAATACATATTTTCTTGATTAACTTGTGCGTGGACTCATAATAAATCAGTGAACTATGGTGATCGATATGTTCATCCTTACCATGTTCTCGTAAAATCTCTCTGACAACGAGAGTTAGTCAAGTCAAAGCAAATTAGTTTCAACTCTAATTATAATTTTTAAAAAATTTTAAAAAAATATAAGGAATGCAGATGATACAGTGCTGATAGCAGACACAGAAAGGAAACCACAAGTCCTACTACAGAAGGTAGCTGAAGAGAGTAACAAGAAAGGACCACAAATAAACTGCAAGAAAACCGAATGCATGGTCATCAACAAAATAGGGCAGCCCTAAATGTCAAATACAAGTGGGGAATACTAAAATCAAGCAGGTACAGAAATTTAAATACCTGAGGGGTTCTAACAGAAGATTCCAACTGAGATACAAAGGCGAATTGGCATGGTGAAAGAAGCATTCCAGAAGATGAGTAAAGTATTAAGAAACAGGACAATTTCGCTAGAAACAAAGAGGAGAGTACTGGATTTCTATGTGATGTCAGTTCTTCAATATGGCAGTTAATGCTGGACAATATCATCGAAGACGAAGGAAAAACTTAAAGCAGCTGAAGGATGGTGCAGATATCATGGATTAAGCATGTAAGCAATGACGAGGTTTTGGAAATGATGGAAACGAAAAGAAAATTAATATTGTGCGTCAGGAAGAGACAGCCAAAGTTCCTGGGACATGCAATGAGGAAGGAGGGCTTGGAGAACCTGATACTAACAGGCCAGATAGAGGGAAAAAGAGACAGGGGAAAGCAACGGATAACATATTTGAAGGACGTAATCAGGTGGATGACGGAACGGGGGTTGTATGGTGTAACAGAGATAGTGAGACGTGGGAAGCCATGATCACCTACGTCTTGAAAGGACAGGACATATAAAAGAAAAAGATGTTTTATGCAAGTGGTTGACAACATTTCTACAAATTATACAAGTGTCGAAATTCGCTTCTAAAGAAAAAGAATTCTATATCGATCACACTTCTTAAATATTTACATTCAATTGTCTGCTTGTGAACTCTTGCCCCGATTGATTATATTCGTGTTTCAATTTTACATGACGATATCACGTGACAGGAAATGAGATGGAAGCGAGTAGTGATATATTTCCGGAAAGAATCTTCCAGAAGTCTAAACCTAATGGCAAAGACTTTGTATTATTGAAAGTTGTTCTGAGATGAGGTTACTGTAATAAAGGTGTCCTCTACGCTGAGCGGGGTAACTACGGACACTGAATTAGTTTGTCGAGGTAAAACACGAAACATCACTTCTCGAATACGAGAGATGAGAGGGAAGAGAAAACTATGTTGTTATTTACTTGTGCTTGGACTGTGCTACTCATCATTCCATTTCGTCAACGTGTTTCTTAAAAAAGTAAGGTTTATATATACTCACACACACACAAACACACACACACACACACAAATATATATATTGTGATGGTTATTACAATGTTTTATAAAAGCATAGTAACACTACAGAAAAATCTTCGCGTTTCGGAGGTACGTGTGCCCCTCATCTGGTGCATTCAATACACTATATATATATATATATATATATTCCTAAAAAAAATTGCGGTTTTCTCCCTCACACACACACACACACATATATATGTGTATGTTTTACACGTTAGAAAATTATTTTTAATAAAATAAAGTTTTGTTTGGTAAATATGCGTCATTCGGTAGAATTCGAACCTGCAATCCCTAACAACATGAGTAAAGTCATCATTTGATCTGATATGTGTTAGACCGCTCGACCACAAATGACTTTACAATACGAACTAAGCATAACCAAGCTTTATAAACACAAAATTTCCGATTTAATAAATTAAAATTTGTCGGCTGTGATTCCATTTCGTAAGTCTATGAACTTTCCGTAACATTTTCTGTTTATATCTATTTACATTATGATACGCTTTCAGACCAGGAATGAATATTATAAAAAATCGAAAATTTGTTTATAAGTATTGATTCGGCTTCGTTTAACCATTCGTGGCCGAGCAATCTAAGAAGCATCAGATCTATTGATGGCTCTCCTTAAGTTGTTAGGGGTCGCGGCTTCGATTTTCTTCACAATAGTTCTCAAAATTATTCAGGCTAGTGTGTATATATATATATATATATATATATATATATATATATTAGTCATCCACATACAAGCCTGTTTCGCTGTATCACAGCTCATCAGTGTGGCTTGACACATCCACTTGCTTCTGGCCGAGATCGAAACTGAACCGATTTGGTATCAGCCAGTCACCGAAAGAACTCAATTCATTTCTGAAGATTCACACTTGTATAGTATATATATATATATATATATATATATATATATATATATATATGGGTTTTAGGCAAGTAGTTTTTTGTCATAAAGTGCTCCATATCAAGGTAAGGCTAGTCAATGAACAGAATTAATGTGGAGAGCTTTTTTACTGAGCTGAACAGCGTTGTTTCAGTCTTGTCGACTTTGAAGTTTCATGAGGATATTATTGAAATGTCTTCACTCTTCAGGGTCATTTGCTTTTCACTCCTGCAGGAAAGGTAAATAACCCTGACAAGTGAAGACATTTCAATAATACCCTTATGAAACATCGAGTTCTGCACGACTGAAACAACACTGCTCAGTTTAGTAACAAGTTTCTCCACATTATATATATATATATATATACATACACTAACGGCCATAATTATTAGGCCACTCCGGTTTCTTAAAAGAAATGATGTATTCATACTATTATTAGTATTTATTGCTAAGGGGATAATTCTATAATAGAATGGTTCGTTTGTTATTACCTTGCAAATTTTTACAAGTCAAGGAAGTAAAGATGAACTCATCGAAATCACCCTAAATTTTCTTCGCTCTTTCATTGATGAAACTGCAACATAGATAATTATTAAATATTTATAAATTCATTTGGTGCTCATCTTATTGTGCAATATTAACAAAAGAACCATTCTATTTTCATTTACAATTATTCACTTGGCAATAAAAACAAAAAAATAGTATGAAATACATCATTTTTCAAAACACTGGTGTGGCCTAATAATTATGTCCGGTAGTATATATATATATATATATCTGTAATTTCTGTAAAATTTTACTGATCTATCTCCCTATCACTGATGACGTTATGGCGGTGACAAACTGTTCGAAAAAGATGAAAAAGATGAAAAAGATGCGAAAGATGAATAGACAGATTCTGTGCAAGAGTATAATAATAATAATAATAATAATAATAATAATAATAACATGGGTAGTTATTCTTTATTATGTAATTTGCCTGGCATGAACTTGCTGTGAAGATTTAAACAGGCAAGCCCATGGAATTTAGTTCGTCGGAGCACTTTCCATGAAAGTAACGAGAAAACAGCGAGAGGCTTGTTACATCCCGAGTTTGAAAAGGGGAGAATATTTCGTCATCTTCAAGATCACGGGAATCTTTCTGGGCTCTATCAGGGCTGGAGAGTGAGGCCCGAATAGCTCCCGCCCATATATGACAATAGTTCTCCATTATTGGCTTGAACTGGCTATTGTAATACAGAGGATAGCATAAGGGGTTAGGATACTTACTAGAGCGATACACGGCGTCTGCGATTGGGTTCCCCTCTTTGAAAACTGATTTTGTGTGACCACTCGCTCTAGTTGGGGAGCTGGGTAAATATTAGGATCACCATAAAAAAGGTTCGAAGTTATCTCCCCTGGACCATTCAAGGGAGTCAGTTCCCATCTAATAGTTGCTTGCTGGGAGACAAGAAGAAGGGACATGTTTGCTGGTAGAAGCCAGCAAACATGGCCTGCAGAATTTTGCCAGGCTCTCTATAACCACATCGTTATTCAACATCCACAACTGTTCGCTGTACCCATGTTTCCACAATAATAAATTCCCTAGTTATTTCCAATACTTGGCGAGTGTGTCATTTTTCCATAACTATTTTATTTTATCATGTTGAAAACATAACAGTAAATCTACTTGGATCGTTTGATTTAAGCTTTATATAATCAGAAATATTTCGTATAAAAATGCAGATACGATTTTCGACCTCTATCAATTTATTTGTAAATTTCTTGTTAGTTATAAAGATAAGTTTGAATTTCATTCACAATGCATGCAACTGTAATTGAAGCAGTATTAGAAATATTGTAACTAATGCAAAATAAAATTATATCTACGTTATTTTATCTGGTAGTATAGCAATTAACATTCCTTCTATTCCAGCCTCGACAGAGTTAAAAAATGATAATCTAACCTTGTAGGTGATGTATTAACTTCCAAAATCCAACCTGCTTAGATCCGCTTTGAAACGGACACAGGAGCAAACGATTTTTATTCCAGTGGTAAGGAAGAAGTTCCATCCGTACAGCTTGTTCCCAATAGTGGTTGCTTTGTGAAACTGAACCCCTAGCAGGTTGCGTTGTGGTACGCCGATGTGTGTTACGGTTTAATGGATATAGGCTCGGAACGAGAAATCGGATAGCCAAGTTCGAGTTCTAGTTGAATTCGTTGCATTCACTTACGCGAAAATACTCTTGGGAAAAGTCAGTCAGTTAGTCAGTTAAGTGCCATACGTGATACACGCTTTGGGCGATCATGTCTCGAAAAAAACATGACTGACTGGGCAGAAGATTATCCTGCAGTGGGTTGTCATTACTTTCGGCGGTAGACTGGTTGCTAGCCAAGGATATAGAATCCAATCTGTCCTGTCCTTTTATTTAACCCATAACTAGAGGGGGGAAAGATAGATTATATTATTAAGTAGTAATTAGCGGGGGATCATTTTATTACTTCATAATAATAAAAAACTGATCCCCCACTTTATGCCCAGTAGAAGCTTTAATCATGTTTTCAACTATTATATTCAGTCAGTCAGTTAAGTACCATACGTGATACACGCTTTGGGCGATCATGTCTCGAAAGAGACATGACTGACTGGACAGAATATTATCCCACAGCAGGTTGCCATTGCTTTCTGCGGTAGAACCCAATTTGTCATATTATTTAACCAATAACTGGAGAAAAAGAGATGGATTAATACCTTTCCTAAGGGTATTTGTGCGTAAGTGAATGCAGGGAATTCAACTGAAATTCGAACTTGGCACCTAAATTTTTCGTACCGAGTCGATATCCACTGCAACATAACGCACATACTCGAGAAAAATATTAATCCGTTTCATCCCTCCATCTATGAATTAAATAACAGTTCAGATTGGGATACATAGCTTTGGTTGGTAACCAAAATAATGGCAACTTACTGCAGGAAAATACTCTGCCCAGTCAGTCATGTCTTTTTCGACACATGATTACCCATTTATGTTTATCGCTTTATTGAGTGATCCCTAGAGGATGCTTTCATGATCGCTAACATCTTAGTTTCTTCAATTTTATGGTTGACTATTATCTATCCTACATATGCTCATAATTCACAATTCTTAAGTCTATAAACGACTTTATTCAGTGAAGATCTACCTTGAGTGGCTCTTCAGCCTTATATTGAGTGGGCAATAACGTAGAATGTAAATATTTATTCTGTGTTCGTATGTGTGTGTGTTTGTGTGTGTTGGTACAAATAATTCTCTAGCCTAATTATATAAAATATTTTGCTCATAAAATCTTTTCGAAATGGCTTAAAATCCTAATAGTTTATTCATAAGTAAATTTAAATGATATTCTTTCTTCTTTTTTTCTCTCTCTCTCTTATTTACATAACGCTAAAGCAACTAGCTCTCTTCCCACCCCCCGTATAACCTTCCCTTTCTCTCCACCTATGTATCTGTCATCGCACCTGATTTCTCAGCTTTCTATTGTTCCTTTCTAACTAGCTTGTACTCCTCACTCTTTTCTAATTAATCTTTTTACAGTTATGTAGCCCCCTGCACATCAGTGGCGTTTCCGCCTTGCTCGGGGTGAAATGATTAAAAACAAAAAATCCATCTGGGAGATTAAAGTTTGGAAAGCAGTCTTAATGGAACAATTTTAGAACGTACTTCTCTCTCTCTCTCTCTCTCTCTCTCTCTCTCTCTCTCTCTGAAGAAGAAGAAGAGAGAGAATTAACAAATAAAAACATTGTTGGAGAGAAATACATGAAAGACGAAAATAAATTCTCAATAGAAACTTTTCTATTCTTTATAGAAATTCTATTCATTCCTGGCAATGTCAGTATCTGCATTGGAAAGAATAAAACAAATCTTCTATTTAGGTAGTCTGATAGATAGATAGATAGATAGATAGATAGATAGATAGATAGATAGATAGATAGATACGACCAGACTATCTATCTATCTATCTATCTATCTATCTATCTATCTATCTATCTATCTATCTATCTATCTATCTATATGAACAGACTGATATATATATATATATATATATATATATATATATATATATATAAACAGACTGTAGTAGATAGATAGATAGATAGATAGATAGATACGACCAGATATCTATCTATCTATCTATCTATCTATCTATCTATCTGAACAGACTGATATATATATATATATATATATATATATAAACAGACTGTAGTAGATAGATAGATAGATACGACCAGATCTATCTATCTATCTATCTATCTATCTATCTATCTATCTATATGAACAGACTGATATATATATATATATATATATATATATATATATATAAACAGACTGCAGTAGATAGATAGATAGATAGATAGATAGATAGATAGATACGACCAGACTATCTATCTATCTATCTATCTATCTATCTATATGAACAGACTGATATATATATATATATATATATATATATATATATATATATATATATATATATAGACTGCAGTAGATAGATAGATATGAGTGTTTGTTTTCTTTTATTTGTTTCTTTAGTCCCGTTTTCTTTTCTCACTTACCACACGTTTTTCCGCATCGAAGTTAAATAAGGTCAGTACCTAAAGGGCCATCCGCGTAAGAATACCAGGTGCTGTAAACCTGAATGCATGGGAGATGCAAATGCATAATGGCTTGGAATCTTTAATAGGCGAGCCGAGTTCAAATTCTCCTTGGCTTCATTATATTTACTTACGCGCAAATATCTATGAGAAATATATGAGTCCACCTCTTTTCCCCTTGCTATGGGTTAATTAATAACACTTGTAACATTAAATCATTATCTCTAAAAATAATTCATACGATTTAAAAAATATTTTCTGGCTTTAAATAACTTGCAACTATTGGTTAATAAACCGTAGAAAGCCATGATCACCTACGTCCTGAAGGGACAGGGCACAAGTAATTATAATGTGGATATAAAGTGGCGGATCAAATCTATATTATAATCAATACATAAACTGATCCCTCATTTTGTGACCATGCTAGTTTCTATACATTCATATTCTCGATTTATGGGCTTGAGCTAGTGGATGACAAAGCGGGGGTTTCGAGATGTCATAGAAGAAAGCGTGCTAAGAGCCACCGGGGATAGGGAGACGTGGAAGGCCATGATCGCCTACGTCCTGAAGGAACAAGGTACATAAATGAAAGAAAGAAAGATCCTACAATTGCCACGGTTTACACTCTTCCCACTATTATTGAACAGGAGCAGAGTCACACCCCTTGTTCTCTGTTTATGAAGTGGTTCCAGGTTTTCTTTATCTCCTCACACCTCAATATTGATGCTCCTGCAATTTTTCTATGATCTGAGCGGTCAGTGGCACAGTCTCTTCAGAGTGAGGGTACCGGTAGGTAGTTTTTTAGTTGCAGCTTCCGACAGGTAGTTAGAAGCCCTAACTCTTGCGTAGCGTCGAAAGCGGCTGTTCTGATCAACACTTGCATAATATCGGGGTTGAATAAGTTTCCATGCAAAAGCTTCTGGTGGGAAATCTTGAAGCCACACTATACAGCAGTCTGCGCCAGCTTTCTTCCTGAAAGATCGCAGTCAATGGCCGTCTTCACCCTTCTACTCTCATCAGCAACAACACAAAAATGAACAATCAAACTTCAAGAAACAAAGCTAAACCAGCCAAATCAAAATCGCCTAAACCACTCAACATTTCCTTCGCAAAAATCTTTGGTATGCGCACCAACTTCTACATCGTGGAATCTTTCCTCCACGAAAAGTCCCCTGACATCCTATCGCTTTGCAAAACTAATCTTAACCCCTCAATCCACTCCTCTGATTTTTCTATTCCTGGCCACAATCCCCTCTTAAGGAAGGACTCCACTGTCCATATGCATGTTCTGGAGGTTTACCTCGCACATGTGACTCCATCTTTCACTTCTAAAACCGGTTAGTTATCTTTTCTTTCTGTACCGTTCTCTTCCCCTCTCGACTACTCACCGCTAGACAGTACCTCTGACAATATAGATAAGGCTACTTCCTCCCGCTCGTTCGCTAACATATTTGTGTTCAGCGATTTTAATACCCACTATGACTAAAATACTCTGTCATTGATCCTGCTGAAAACATGCCGTGAACTTTGCAATTAAGAACTCTTTTACGCAAATGGTGGATTTCCCCAACTGCTTCCCCAGTATCCCTACATGACACGCTTCTCTGTTAGATCTCTGCTTCACTTATGTCTTTGACTCTTGTCAAGCCATGCAGCTTTGCCCTATTGGAAACTTCTATTATACTGTTGTCTCTATTAATATCTCTCTACACTCACACTTCGGCTATGAACCACCTAATAAAAGAATTTTTTTACTGCTATCAAAGAGCAGACTGATTCATTTCGAGATTTTCTGTATGGCGTTCTTTGGGAAAAAGTGTTTAACTTCCCCGTTGAGGACTGTGCTTCTGGGCTCTTCTTCTGTGTGAAAGCTGGTATCGATGCTTTTATCTCGGCCAAGAAGTTCCGTTCTGAACCTCATTCGTTCGTCCCTCTTGCTAATCGGAACCACTTTTTCCGGTTATATCGGAGCAACGCATCTGACCATAATAGCCTCTATAGCTATTTGCCTCGGCTCGTAATGACGCTAATTTGTTTTTTGCTGAGAAAATAAAGCAGCGTATGGCAGCCCGCAAGTTCGACTTCAAAAACTTTTGGTGACTTTTGCAAATATGTGTTGAACAACATCAAATCCTCCATCCTGCTTTTAATCAATAAATTTGAGGCCCCCACAGCCCCAGCGGACACGGGCGAGTACTTTGCTTACAGATTCTCCTCCAACTCAACATTTGACTCATGAAACTTTCCTAGTAGAACTGAGGCCTAAATGAGAGATGTTTACATAATCCTCTCTCTGGTCTCTAACATAATTTCAACGCTTGACCCATATAATACAAGCGGAGGCGACGGAATCCCGGCAAATGACTTTAAAAATGTGTCCCTGAACTCTTCTTTGTCCTCTCCAAACTCTATAATTGCTGCCTCTCTGCCTCCTGTTTTTCAGCCTGCTGGAAGTTCTCTTCTGTGGTGCATGTATTTAAGAACTATGGAGAACTTTCGGACTCCTCTAATTATTGCCCTATCAGCTTCCTACCGATTTTCAGCAAAGTGTTTTAATCTATCATCAATGCTGAAATAATTCATTTCATCCACAATAAATAATTCTCCGACAGACAGTATGGCTTACGCTTCGCCAGGTCAACTGCTGATATACTAACTACAATCACCGAGTATATATATCAGGCTCTTGATAAGAATGGCGAAGCTCGAGCTATTCCGTGGATATCTCCAAAGCATTTGATAAGGTCTGGCAAGCTAGTCTTCTGCACAAGCTACAAGACTATGGTATCGCTGGACGTTTGCATGATTTTGATCTAGTCGTTCAAGCTAGTCTCCCCGAAAGCAATGCATACAATACATGCGCCTCCTCGGTATCACCTTCTCAATCGACTTCAAGTAGAAAGACTACATTAAATCAATTACTAAATCTACTGCTAGCATGTTTGGGTCACTGTGTCGGGTTAAGAAGTTATTTCTCGTCTGAATCCATCATACACACATACAACCATGCATTGAATACTCTTGTCACATCTGGTTGTACGCCCCTGCTATTCACCCCGGGGTTTACGACAGGATCCAGAGCAGAATCTGCAGTGTAATCGACCCGACCGGGCAAATACTTTCTCACCGACGGGATGGGGCTTCTCTCTGTCTTTTCTACAAATAGTTTCATAGCTTCTACTCCGACGAGCTTAACTCCTTGGTACCACCCTAGAAGAATTTACTCGAGGAATTAGACTAGAAAGAATGTCCCACCATTTTACAACCTCCACATCTTCTTTATCAGCTTCTTTTCTTGTACTTCTCGCCTGTGGAACATTCTTTCTTATAGTTATATCCCTGAGAGCTACAATCTCCAAGAGTTTAAATGCAACGTCAATTGTCATCTCTTATCCCCTTGACTCCCATGCTTCTCTTATTCTTTCCCCAACACCCCCTTGTATCTTGTTCTTCTCCATTTTCACGCAACTATCTTCACACCAGCATTTCCATCCTTCTCTTAATCTTTTTGTGACACCCCCATGTAACCGGTTCCTTTTTCTTTTCGCTCTTCTCTTACGTAACCCTTCACTATTCTCCTATGTCGCCCCCTTAGCACTAGTGGCAGTACTGCCTTGCTTGGGGTAGAACGATTAAAAAATATTATGTTAAGTGTTTTGCAAATTAGAACCTTTTATTTTTTTTAATGGTCTTTCATATTTCAGTTGTTTCCTCAAACTGCCTCATTCTTTGATCGAAATCTCGGACCTGAACTCTTGAGCCTGAAGTCACGACGAGATTTTGTTATTTCTGATCTTGAATGTTTAATATCAAATGAAAGCAAATAAAATTAAGATGAAAAAAGTTGGTAGAGAGTCACACTAAGCGATAATTTATATAAATAAGAGAGAAAGATAACGGTTATCTTTAGACTTGAACAGATTAAGATTGTAGTGATCGGGAAAACATCCTCTTCAGAGTCTGTTTCATAAGGCAATGGTTCGCAGGAAGAAGAGGCTGTGTAGGTTAAATTTAAAGGAACTAAGGAATTGTGTTTCGTCAAAGCACTTTCCATGAAAGTTGGTTCGGAGCAGTGAGAGACTCTTCACATCTGGCCTGGAAGTGAGAGGTTCCATTTAATACTGCAAGAAAAATATTTTCTGATACTTTTTAAATTGTTGAAGGCAATCCGTGGCCTCTACAGCATCCTGTTAATTGTCGCTCTCTGGAATACTTGTTACTTTAGAAATCTTTTCGTGGTCCTTGTTTTTACATCAATTTGATCAAACTTGTCAAAAAGATGTCTTCGCTGATTTCTTTTTCCTTTCAATGCGTCCTTTGTCTTCATTCAAAAATAACCAACACAAATTATTTGTTTTTAATACATTTGCCAATTAAATTCTCCTCTTTTGCTTCTTCTTGTAATTATTAACGAGACGAATAACAAGAAATTAAAAATGGCCGACTTAAATGGCCGACTTAAATTTGATGTAGTACTAAATTGGCAGCGAAATCAATTTTTCAGTTGAGCTGCTGGAACATTCTTTCGGCTTCATGCTTTCCCGAAAAACTTTCATCAGGAAAAATTTAAATTCAATGCCAATTGCTCTCTACTCGTTTCCTGATTACTCCTTTCTCTTCCAGTTCATTATTAAAGTTTCTTTTCCTAATTTTTCCACACCAAGTAAGTCCTTGTGTCTTAGTGGCTTTGTTTCCTTGCATAGAGTGAAACCGATTAAAAAAAGTTAAACAGAATAGAATAACTTGTTTCAACGTTGTGACGATTCTTCATAAAAAATCTGAAAAAGGAATCGTATAATGTTAGATTGTGTAAATAAATAAATTTGAACAAGTTTCTTTATTTTTGTTGCTTTATCAAATTTTGACTCCATATATCCTCATTTAATCCGCGTATAAACATTGTGTTTTCTAAGATGGAATCTTGTTTTGGAGCTGCACAGTATTCCGATATCTTAAACGACACATCCGTTACCTGCACCTCGCGATTGCTTTCTTTTCACCTATGCGATAAATCCGTGACTCGCCTCAGTTTCACAGGACTGATGTGGAATGCCGAAACAGACGTAGATGAAACATTCTCCTAAAACAAAGAAAGGGTATAGAATTTAGTCCGGATTAACCTTTATACAAGTGAGAAACATTTCGTTTAAAAATGTCGATTTTTTTGTCTTTGGTTTTTATCCAATTGTTGTGTTCCCCCACGACTTTCTTCCTCCTCTTATTGCTTTTGATGCATCCTTTGTGCGCGTGTTAATTTTTCCAAGCATGTTTTCTTTTTTCTTTATACTCAACACTTCATCTGCCTATTTTTAATTATTAAAAAAAATCAAAATGTCTTATTTTCTTTAAACGTTTCTCAGTGTAGCAGAAGAGAGCTTTAAAAGAAATATTTATTCTTCGCATGGTATTTTCTTCGTTATGGGCATTATTATATCCATGATATAATAACACCGTATTTCACGGACAGAACAGAATAGCTGAAAAGAAAAGGAATGACAAACATCCTTTGTTCTCAGAGAGACTTTTATAGCAATAAGACATGCACAAAACCATATGCACTTATATAAAAGAATCACACGTGGAGAATAATATGTCCCATACATCTACACAGCAAAGCAGAGTGTAAGGAGATACGAAAGGAAAGGGTCTTATAAATAATATAGAGGTATTCATGTTTCTGGATAAGTCATGTTTCGGTATCCAGATTCAAATTCACCATATTCCTGTATGTTACAGGTGAGGATATATTCGACAAACGGGAAACAGCAAGTCTTGGTGTTTTTTTCCAAATTCAGTACTGCAAATTGGAAATATATATTCCTACATAGAAACGGCACCATAGACTTGTAATCTACTGGGTAAGCAGATTTAACGACTACCTGAGTGTTGAAAAGCCTGGCCTAAAGAACGCATCTTTTTGCTTTGGCTGTTAAAAAAGAACTAATGATCATGCATGTTCGCCACTGTATAAACTGTTGTCCCTAAACGATCTCTCACGTAGCCCACGTGACGTGTCTATACCAAAAAGAGATAAGCCTCTTTTGTATCCCTACATCAGCTTTTCAAATTCTCTATTTATATTACTTTCCATTTTTCTCGTTAGAAAAACTTCTCACTCATGTGTCTTTATTTGAGACGAAATTTTCCAGCATTTTCTGCCCAATCGGAGAGCAAATATTCCGTAGTAGTACAATACCACTTGTTCGTTAACTCGAGACAAAGGGAAAAAAAAGCAACAACGGGGAAACCTTACTGGAAAGTAAAACTAATGAAAGGAACAAGATTCACGAAGAAAGAAAATTGCGATAAACATTTCTTTGAGATTTTAGCTGATAGCAAAGCAAGAGATTCACAGGCGAGAAGTGTGAATAAAGATACTACGATATTAGAATTTATGGCCACATTTAGCAATTTCAACAGCAAAATGATATGGCCGAGCTGCCAAACAAGTGCTAAGCCGAAATTCATGAATTTTAGACGGAAAAGAAAAGCTTATACTTAATTTATGAAAATTGTCTCGAATTCTTGTGTTTCTTTGGTTTTGTGTGTCATACGATCGTCTGTCTTGACACAACACACAGAGATTGAATTTCCGCACGCATAAAATTATTTCAGCTCATAGGGAGCAAATACATTATGGATGTCTATAAGTGCAGTAATATATGTTTACAAGCGGCGACAGAGGAAGTAGATAAATGGTTTTTTAAACAGAATCACCAAGCTAAATTCGAGGCTGCTTGTATTCATTTGATACTCATGATTTTAGAAAAAGCATGACTCCGAATTCCCCTGTGCAATATACCATCGCCAGATATCTATGCAGAAGTATCTTGACGCTTAGAATAGCGCTATTGTTAAATAAAAAATACGGTGACTTAATATTTGGGCAGCCATTCACCTACCCTTCTCAGCAGGAAAAACGAAAAATATTTTATTAATTCTACTGCCAACTCTGATACAAAACATTCAACCTATCAAATCAATAATTTAGCGTTTTATGCAATAAGGACGAAAAGTTTTGGTTAACAAGTTGTATAACTCCTTAACCGAGGCCGAGATCTGCTTTAACTTGATAATAAATTTAACTTGAATTGTGTTCATCTTTCATTTTTTTTAATCATCTCACCCCAAGCAAGGCATTATACTGCCACTGTTGCGCAGGGGGTTACATTAGGAAAAAGTGGTGAGAAAGAGGGGTTAGTTATAGAAATTGTCAGACGTCAGAGGGTAATAGACGGATGAGGATACCGAGGTTGTGGGTGGAGTAGATGGAAAAAGAGCTTGTGAGAATGGATACGAGTTAGTATGATAGGAGATGTCTATTGACCTTACATTTATATTCCTGGAGATTGTAGCTGTCGGGGAAGCAAGTATATGGAAGGGAATTCCATAGGTGGGAAGTGCGTGAAAAGAAGCTGTTAGAGTAGAAATTACGGTTACACTTTATCGGTTTCACTGTTAAAGGGTGGGACCGAGTTGCTAATCTAGTAGCTCGTGTAAATTCATACCTAGAGGGCACCAGTGATCTAAGTTCATCGGATCAGAAAGTATTTATAGAAGAGGCACAGGGAAGCCACGTCACGACGGTGAGAGTGCGACTGCAGCCGAGCTGCTAAGTTGGTACCTCCATTGGATTTTGTCAAGAACCCCGAGATGAATAGCAGGGGCACCCGACCAGATGTGGCAGCACTATTCAATACACGGGTGGATGGAGAATCGTATCAACAGAAAGCACTGCTTGTCGTTCAAGGATATCTAGGATTCTATGTTCAAATCAGTTATTTAGCTTCTAAATAAGTCTAAATTTATTTCCGAATCTGTTTTTCCATGCAAGACACATACACCAACTTACGAATAAGTCTTACCTTCAATATAACAATAAACTTTGTCTATCCGAAACAAAATTCCTTATCACCATAATCAGTTGTAAAACCTTTTTTTCAATTGGTTTCATTGCACAGTGATATGACGAATTTTTATGTAAGACGAGCAGTATAACCCGGCGTTGCTCGGGTTTAATGAAAGATTTAAAACTAATCCATGGTCCTGGACCTCAGACTCAGCCTAAAGAATATTTGTGTGAAGTTTGATGAGAATCGAATTAAAATTGAGGATTTGTATAAAGGACATACAGACAGATAAACAGACACACACTCAAACATCTTGTTTTTATATATATATATATTATGGATTTTATGTACTATTGTGTCCGTTACCTATAGACTCCGAAACGGCTGAACCGATTTTCTTGAAAATGTACACACTTGTACTACTAGCGTCTGCGAGTGTTCTTAGCTAGGTTTTGTATCGAGGTACCCCTGATAAATATCGAAAATCGATAATCGAAAAACTCGGGTTATAGAAGGAGTGGTCCGATTTTAATCCAATTTGATACTCATAGACAAAAACATAAGAAACGATATTCAGAAGTTTCAAGGTTGCAATTCTTACAATATAGCAGAAAATCGATAATATATATATATATAAAAGGCAAGATGTTTGTGTGTGCGTCTGTTTATCTGCCTGTATGTCTGTATTTTTTCAGCCCTTTTATTTTACTTTTTGCTTCGGGTTTGGCTCTAAGTAGATATAATTGTAGTTTTTAGTTTCAGCCATGATACCATTTACTCAGAGAATTTATTTAGCCTTCAAAATTCAATTTACGACGAAAAAACTTATTTAATATCGATACCAGGAAATCAAAATTTGACTCACATCCATTGACTTTTTTTCAGTGTACGGTTTCGCTTTAACTGGAAACAACTATTGCTATTTAGTTTTTCGTGCCAAGGTCCAAAGAGACTGAGCTCCAGGACCATGGATTAGTTTTAAAGCTTTCATTACACCCGAGCAACGCCGGGCCATACTGCAAGTATAACTTAATTGTAGTTGATGAATGTAACGCCTTGTATGCGTATCTCTCGTATACTATTTCAGATGAAGTGGTAGGCTATGTAGCTTATCGAGCGCTCGAAATATATGTTCCTATAAACGAGTGAGTAGATATCGACAGAACTAGGCGATTTCAAAGTCTACGCTTATGTGTCCAGGGAAAACGAAATTCCACTCCTTATATAAGAGCTTTCAGAAAATAATGAACTTTGTCTTCTAATATTTTGCTGAGGATAGTTATTATTAAATATGTGAAGAGACTTAATGCTGCTTCTGTCCGATTGTTTTAACTTTTACGACGCATAGCACCTCGTCTATACAATATAAGCATAAAAATTGAAACCGGCAATTCTATTCCATAGCTTCTTTTCTTGCACTTCCCACCTGTGGAAATCACTTCCGTATACTTGCTTTCCTGACGGCTACAACCTCCAGGTATTTAAATGCAATGTCAATACCTATCTCTTATTCACTTGACTCCAGTTTTTTCTACATCACTATTGTTCTATCTTGTTCTTTTCCTTTCTCTCTTCCTTAGCAACTGTCTTCACACCTCTGTTTCCAGCCTTCTCTTTCTCTTTCTCTTTCACCCCTTGTAGCTGGTTCGTCTTTCTCTTCACTCTTCTCCTGCCTCATAATTCAACTCTCTTATGTAACTCCAGCCCTTTCTATATCACCCAATGTATCTTGTTCTTTTCCTTTCTATCTGCTTTAGCAACATTCTTCACACATGTGTTTCCAACCACCTCTTGCCCTTTCACTGACACCCACTGTACCTGGCCGGAATTTCTCTTCACTCTCCTCTTGTCTAAACTTTACTCTTATGGAGCCCCCTGCACATCAGTGGCGGTACGGTACCACCTTTCTTGGGGTGAAACGCTTAAAAATAAAAATTAAAAACAAAAATCATCCTAGAAGCAGAATTAACACGATATCATATTAATAATGCAACTAGCAGGTATCTAACTCATGATACTAGTAATCTTTGCACTAAATCTCGCCCAGTACCAATACTGAGAGCAAATAAAGGTATGGTCAAAATACTAAAGCTGAATACAATGCCGTGACATGAATAGAAGAGAAGATACGGTGGAGGGATAAGATTGATCTTCAGGGAAACCAATAAGGGAGCTTGTTACAAAACGTGGCAGTTATTAGAAAAATACTGTCTCAGTAGATCTTTCTTCTTACAGTTGAACATGGGGAAATGTGGGTGATTCGACTTCGCGGTAAGTATATGATCTTTTTAAACTTTCTCATAGAAATATTGATGAAGCAGCAAGATGCTTTTAACGTTGCATTTGTGGACAAGAGCTTGCAAAATGGAAAAGAAATCACCAACCACACAGACCAGACAAACATTTTGAACCCTTATGACTTTTGAACGATGTTGAAGGCAGCGGACGATCCCTTTTCTTTACATTGTATGGGCGGTGGGAGTTGAAGTTGAGGTATTGTCCGGTGAATGTTGGCTTGCGGTATGATTTGAACCCCCCTCTATTCGAACCAGTAATACCGAAACGTTGTACAAATGGCAACAAAGATGAGGACAATAGACTGAATAATGTAAATCAGGACTGGAAAATGAAAAATGAGCAGTTCCAGCCCAGATAAAGCAGCAAAACTCCATTTTTGGTCTTCTCTGATAGAAGCAGTCACGTATTTCCAGAAGCAATAGAAATCTTTGGTAATAGATTGAATAAAAGAGGTCAATTAATGTCTGGTCTGTATTTCTTAACTGCATAAGGAAACAAATGCCTCACAGATATTTACGAACGTTAGCTAAGTTTTGAGCAGATATATAATTGTGGGCTTCGTAGTAAATATCGAAATTACCATTGCAACAATAAATTGACTTGTTAACCATTGCCTTCGGGCAGACGCCTATTACCATAATTTCCAATGCACTATGACAAATTTTATAATGCAAGTTGATGTTTGCAGGGTAAAATAAATCTCGATTGTTGAAAATTTCAAGATATATTTAAATCTATGCAGTAAAAATATCCGGGGAATTTCATCATAAAATATGCATTTACGTTAGAAATATCTACAATTACTTATAGGATTTTGAGAGATTTTATTAGTATTTGCATCATCATATTGTATGTATATATATATATATATATATATATATATATATATATATATATGGACATTTAAAATATATATATATATACACTGCCGGCCATTATTAGGCCACACCAGATTTTAAAAGAAATTATGTATTT
Source organism: Ascarosepion bandense (assembly GCA_037127315.1). Taxonomy (NCBI): domain Eukaryota; kingdom Metazoa; phylum Mollusca; class Cephalopoda; order Sepiida; family Sepiidae; genus Ascarosepion; species Ascarosepion bandense. Next base: position 939,933 of record JBBBDQ010001003.1, on the reverse strand, counting down.
CATACTACTTTTATCATTTATTGCCAAGTGGATAATTCTAAATAAAAATCGAATGGTTCTTTTGTTATTATTACTTTGCAAAATTTTACAAGGCATAGAAGCAAAAATGAGCTCGTCCGAATCACCCTAAATTTTCTTTATTCTTTCATTGATGAAATTGCAATATAGGTAATTATTAAATATTTATAAACTCATTTGATGCGCAGGTAATTGTGCAGTTTTAACAAAAGAACCATTGTATTTTCATTTACAATTATTCATTTGGCAATAAATACAAAGACATAGTATGATATACATCTTTTTTTTAACACTGGCGTGACCTAATAATTATGGCTGATAATATATATATATATATATATATAATTTGGAACAAAGACTGGAATTTTTAAGCAAACAAAAACTTTTAAAAATTAGGGAGAAGTTACTTAAGATATTTAAAACACTTTCACCCATGCTTTTATAATCCCAATATGTATCTATAGGTGTGATTGCATCTCGACATTATTTCTGATCTTTCATTCAGTAATTTTTTTTTGTTCTGGATGAAAATGTTTTTTTTAGATCCTTCAGTCACTCCCAGGCCTAAAATTTATACAATTAATGAATATTCATTTTACCTGGGTTTTTTGGAACAACTCTGAGTACCATGCACGTGCCAGTCGTCAGGCTCGGGCTAAAAACTTAATCTGTGCCTAAAATAAACATTTAATATTATAATATATATTAATAACATAATATTATACATTTTACTAATATTAATAACAAATATATGTGACGAGAATATATATATATATATATATATATATATATATAAATTATGATGATATATATAATTTGGAACTGGGACTGGAAGTTTTAAACAACCGAAAATTTTAAAAAAATATGGAGGAGTTTTAAAAACTTAATCTGTGCCTATAATATACATTTGATATTATAATAGATATTAATAACATAATATTATTCATTTTACTAATATTAATAGTAAATATATGTATTGACATCTAAAAATTTAATCTGTTTCTATAATATACATTTAATATTATAGCATATATTAATAACATAATGTTATACATTTTACTTATATTAATAATAAATATATGTATTGACATTTAAAAACTTGTTTCTATAATATACATTTAATATTATAATAGATATTAATAATATAATATTATAGATTTTGCTAATATTAATAATAAATATATGTGTTGACATATATATATATATATATATATATATATATATATATAATGATAAGGTTATTTAGATTTATTTTTTCTTTAACAAGATGAAAACTAACAAACTGCTAAGGTCGACATCAACATCAAGGAATGTTGGGTCACAAGAAAGAACTGTAATGTAATCGATTCTACTTGGGGTTTCGAATTGAGTCACATTCTCACCGAAGTGAGGTGGCTTTCTTCTGTTTTACCTCAAATGATGAGCTTGGTACCCCGACTACATAAATTTAATTATGCTACTATATTGACAGATATGTCCTACACTTCTACCGTTAAAATAGTTAAATCTACTCCAACAGTTTCTTTCCTAGCACTTCACATCTATAGAACTTAATTTTGCTTTTCTGGAAATTGCAATGTTCAAAAAGGGAAATGCCACGTCGATTGCCATCTTCTATCTTCTTGGATCTCGTCCATTGTTTGAATTTCGTCAATTATCCCTATATTCATTCTTTTTTCTTATTTTCACCCAATGAACACTTGTGACATTCTCACCTTGACTTGGATGAAATTACTTTTTTCTAAAAAGGGGAATTAAATTAAAACTAATTTCTAAACAGTAACTTTTGAACAGGTGAATGGCCTAGGGTTTCTTTCCTCTATGGAAATTATATGCTAAAAGAACTCCGCAAATTACTGAGAGTTGGCATTCTCATTTGTGCTTATCTTGACAGTCAGTTAAGTGCCATACGTGAAGCACGCTTGGGCGATTATGTCACGAAAGAAACATGACTGACTGGGCAGAAGATTATCCTGCAGTAGGTTGCCATTGCTTTCTGCGGTAGACTGGTTGCCAGCCAAGGCTATAGAACCCAATCTGTCCTATTATTTAACCCATAACTGGAGGGAAGAGACGGATTAATACCTTTCCCAAGGATATTTGTTCGTAAGTGAATACAAGGAATTTAAATGGAATTCGAACTCGGAACTCTCGATTTGTCATTCCGGGTCAATATCCACTGCACCACAAAGCACATACATACATGCTTCTTTTTTAAGGAAGAATTTTATTTTATGTCAGAATTGGAACCCATTTGTTTGGCAAAATCGGCGCAGATATTTTTCCATACTCACTTTGAGTGCATTCAACTAATATTAATGTTAAAAATAACGAAAAATTATTACGATATAATGTCTTCTTCTTAATGCATGGATTTTAATAGCACAGTGGATGAATTTTGTATCGATTTTAAACGTTTAAAATGAGATTAGATTAGACTCTATAATGTATTAATGTAAGAATTCAAAAAGTGATTTTTACCAATAGAAGCGGAAAGAAGTATCCGTTATGTCTATGCATATGAAGCTTTACGTGTCTACTTTAACCAGGTTCGATCAGAAAATGTTTCTCTAGAGGATTCTACTCGATTTGGACAACCATGTTCTGTCAATATTGAACTTCTGCCAACCATAATTAAGGGAAATTCAAAGCAGACTGCCAGAGGATTACAAATATTGTTCAATACAATTCACGGTTCGATTATAAAACACCGTCCTGAGCTCATGGCAATCTCTAAGTTTTGTCAATGGATCTCTTGTCCTTTGATTGCTTCTCAGCTTAATGAAGGAATGTTCCTCTGATTATCATGAAGAAATAGATCTTCTATCGAATCTTTCTTGAGAAGAATTTCTTTTAACAAGCATATCGCCCCAAGCAAGGCAGTTTACTGCAACTGGTGAGCAGGGGGTTACATGGAAGGAAAGTTATGAGAAAGAGTGACAGGTTATAGGGGGTTTTAGGAAGTGGGTAAGAGAAGGATGAGAATACTGATGAGGGTGGAATGGATGGAGAAAGAAGCATGAGAGAGGGGATTCAAGTAAGTGAGATAGCAGATAGCTATTGACTTTACATTTAAATTCTTGGAGATTGTAACTGTCGGAGAGAAAGTATAGAGAAGGGAACTCATGTGATGAAATGTAGTTTCTTTATAAGCATATCAAAACGGAAACTACAATAATGATCCAACACTGACAAAAAAGACTATATTTGAAAACAATAACTGCACCAGAATAAGATATGCGGCTTATTTAATTAAATATAAAGCGTGTCAAACATTTAATGCGGAGGTGTACAGTCATCAATTGGAAATACTCTTCAAAGTATTTTTCTCTTACACGTTAATGTAAAAATATATATGTTACTACAGCAACCCAAGAAAAAAATTATGGCACTGAAACTTTTGCCTTATCCTCCTCAAACTCCCCAACTTGCTCCTTCTGCTATCATCTTTTCAGATCATTGCAACATTGTAAGGAAAAACAGCCGACCTGAAAGAGACTACCACCACTTTTCAATTTGTTGTTTTTCATTTTTGTTTTGATTTTTTTCAGCACAGTTTTGTCGGTCATTACATAAAGTTTCTGATTATCAAAAAAATTGGGAAAAATTTCAATATGTAAACAATTGTGGGGGGGGACTCAGTTTCTTATACAACGTTATAGTAAATCGATTCTCTATTTTGGAACCACTAGCATTGGGGTCGCTTTGTGTTGGTTTTTGGGGATGAGTTGTTGCTCTTGTTTTTGTCTTTCTCAAGTTTTCTTCAGTTCTTACGATGGCATCTTCCTTGGAAACTCTAAGAATGGCTTTATTAAAAAAATTCGCAAAGGATTCAGTTGTGTGAAAAACTGACCCCCCACGACCACCACTAATATTTTTTTAAATACTGAAATTTTTCCAAACTTTCTTTGTCAATCGGAAAGTTTAAGGTTTAATCGATAAGATTGCACTAAAAACAGTAAAAATAAATTGATAATCAACAAATTTACAGGTGGGGGTAATGTCGTACCAGCGAGTGGTTCCAAAATGGAGGATCGATTTACTATAACCTTGTATGAAAAACTGATCCCTCTCTAAAATTATTTAAGTATTTAAATTTTTCCTATTTTTTTTTTTTTTTTTGTCAATCGGAGACTGATCCGTAAGTTACCGAACGATACCGAAGTTACACAGTGAATACCGCGTCAGTTGGCATAGTAGCACTGAGCTCCACTCAGCCAGAAAAGTATTACACGGATATACTATTTCAAACATGGCTTCACTTGAAAGACGTGTATATATATATATATATATATATATATATATATATATATATTCCTTACTAATCATCTTCCTGGATTACTAACCTGCGTTCAAGTTTGTATATTACGTTCAATATAACCTATTTTTCTATCTCAAAGACCTGTTTTGTTATTCATTTTTTGTGTGGTTCCGCAACCGGATCCACAACAAATTTTGTCCCACGTCTCTAGACGATGAAACTGCTTTTTAATTTTCTATAGATAATATATAAACAACAAACCTGATTTTTCCTTGATGTATTTCTAATGCAGTATAGACGTATCCTCTGTCGATGTCTTACGCATTTATAATTCTACCATTCGTCCTTGCAGTGAGTATGTACGCCACATCTAGTATGACACTTGTATATATCAAGAGATTCAAGAGAAAATTTAAAGAAGACCATGCAATCTTTTCAGTCCTAACTCGGTCTAAGATTTTTCACTGACACAAAATGGAACGATTATATTTAATCAATTTCCTCAGCCTGCTGCTAAGAAAACCGGTTGACTGTTTAACGCTAGACAGTCTTTTTCTTTTTTTATCACAAAATATTATCTTTATATAATTATAAGTCTAACATTTTATCCAGTATTGAATTTTGTTGCCAGATATAATCTGGAGTTTCTGCTACACATCCAGAGATTTTTGATAAAATCCAAAATATTTTCTGCAATATCAATAGCTCTGATCTGGAATCTCGGCTTCACTTAATTTCCCACCACCGTAATGTGGCTTCTCTCTTAATTTTTCTATAAATATATTCTTGGCAATTATTCTAATGAGCTTTCGTCTTTGGTACATAGATTTTATTATTGTGAACAAAGTACTAGATTGGCAGATAGGGTTCGTTATTTTGCAGTAGAAATTGCTGGATGTAACCATACATTTTATTAAAATAGTTTCTTCTCAGTGATAATCTTCCTGTGAACCAATAATGATTCCATGTCAACTACTTAAATATAACATCAGACATCATCTTTCTACTTAAATCCTATTAATTTTATTGTCCTTTGTTATCGGTCTTAGTGGATTTATCCTCTTCATTGGAGTTGAATGATTTTAAAAAACACAATAAATTTTCTGTCTGTTTTAACTGACTCTCATATTTATCACAGTGGATTGAGTGATGGTTGTTTCTGTTTAGTGACATATCAACTTCTATGGGTTATTTAATGCCGAAAGCATTTAATTTAATTTTCTTATGGAGATCTAAACTTATTTATAAATGGAACTTTGTGTGTGTGTGTCTGTGTGTGTATGTGTGTATCCGTTACCTCTACACTCCGAAACGGCTGAACGGATTTTCTTGAAAATTTACATTGTTGTACTATAAGCGTTTGCGAGTGTTATTAGCTAGATTTTGTGTCGAGGTACCCCTGATAAATATCGAAACTCGATTATCGAAAAAATCGAGTTGTAGAAGGAGTGGTCCGATTTTAATCAAATTTGATACACTCATAAACAAACACATAAGAAACGATATTTAGAAATTTCAAGGTTACAGTTCTTACAATAGTGCAGAAAATATATATATATATATATATATATATATATATATATATATATATATATAAATCGATATCAGGAAATCAAAATTTGACTTACATCCATTCCTTTTTTTTCAGTCTACGGTTTCGCTTTAACTGGAAACGTTTTAGTTTTTCGTGCCAACGTCCAAAAATCTGAGCTCCAGAACCATGGATTAGTTTTAAATCTTTCATTACACCCGAGCAACGCCGGGCTATGCTGCTAGTAATAATATAAGTCTTACTTATAAACTAATATCTGGTGGAGAAAAGGTTTATACCGTTACCAAAGGTGTTTAAGTGAACATAACGAATCCAACTTGAATTCGAACGCGTCTCTCCGATTTACAAATTCTGAAACATTATCCATTCCACCAAATTTACAACACGCGGTATTGACAAGCGTCGGCGAAATGACTTCGGAATCTCCTGCATTTCTTCTGGAAGGTCACCTTGTTTTTTTTAATAATCATTTCGCCCCAAGCAAGGCATTTTACTGCCACTGTTGTGCAGGGGGTTACATAAGAGGAAAGTTATGAGAAAGAGTGACAGGTTGTAGGGGGCGTCAGGAAGTGGGTAAGAGAATACTGAAAATACTGATGAGAGTAGAATAGACGAAGAAAAGAGCATGAGAGACAAGATGCAGTTTACTGAGACAGGAGATGACTATTGACTTTACATTTAAATTCTTGGAGATTGTAACTGTCGGGAAAGCAAATAAATGGAAGGGTGGGAAGTGCGAGAAAAGAAGCTGATGGAGCAGAATTTGCGTTTACAATTTATTGGTTTCATAGTAAAAGGGTGGGACCTAGTTGCTAATCTTGTGGCTCGAGTAAATTCATATATAGGGGGCACCTGTGAGCTAAGTTCATCGGAGCAGAAACCGTGAAAGTATTTGTAGAAGAGACATAGGGAAGCCACACTTGTTTAAGTTAGTAAATGCTGTAATAATCATTGCTTTCAGTTCATCTTTGGGGTTACAAGAAGGTTTTGTTTTGTTTTTTGGTCTCTCGCTCAACTGCACCCAACAGATTATAATCAAGGGTGTTATAGTCTGGGGGATTAGGTGGCGAGATTTAAGGGGTTACATGGTTGCAGAAATTGTCTGATAGCTATAACTTCTAGTCGTGTTTCATGGTGCAGAATCCTGTTAGCAGACATACGATGTTCTAACAGATGTCCTCATAACCCGCGACAGCACTAACTCACCAGAACACTTGATGTAAGTCTCCATGTTGAGCCTAGGGCTCTGTGGAAATATGAACAGAGGCATAACGTCACCATCACGAGTGATCACTCCAAATATCTTCATAACCATTATTAGACTCATCCAACTTTCAAATCCTCAGATTGACACCTAAATACTCTGTAATGTTCATACTGGCGCTCCCGGTGAGAATACCAAGCATTTCGTTTCCAAGTTTTTGGTAGAAGGAATTACGTCATCGTGCCCTTTTTCTCACGGACGGTGCCCAACTGACTCTACTATACTGCGCAGCCGACAAAATCACAAACAAAATGCGTGTGCACAATTAAAAATATAAAATGGCGACATTTTAATCATTGCACCATTTATACGCTATACTTTATGCTGTAGGCAATTTTTCCCACCCACGCTATGTGACGAGAATGAAATTTCAAATACAGCCTAAAGAATTACGATATATAACTGTCTTGACTACATATAATGGGCCGATGATGAGAATCTGCATTAAAACCAGTTCCTGGTCTATATCCGTTTTCACTGTGAACTCAAGTTCCCATGATTCGTCAGCACGTACACATCTTCCTGTTGATGTAAGGTGATATCTCAACCAGTTTGGTTGACTTAAGTGTTGTCACATTTAAAGCAATTTCATTGACGTAATCGACGTATATGCTTGCCGCCATACAGCAATCCCATTTCTACGCCTTCCTCTCTTGCTGCTTTTCAGCGTCTAATATCAAATTATCTATTGAAAAATTTATCTGTTACCATCGAATTATCTATTACACGTTCTCACTATCTCTTTACATACTCACACACACACATACGCGCACACATGGTAACGTTAATAATAATATTAACTCTTTCCTTATAAGGAAACATTCGGAATTTATTAGCAGAAACTTTAGATTTGCTGCCGATTGAAATTTATAAAATCTTTCATCAAACTATTTGTCGTGAAAATAGGTTTCTCGGGTTCGATCCCTCTTAATTCTTTTCCGGTATTGATAGTGGTGAGCCTTCCCTGGCTTTTGTTTGGAGTAGAAAATAGTGCCTGTATCTTTTCTATATTATTATTCTCTCTTCAAATCACATGTGCAACCCACTTTAGTTGTTGCTACTGTTTAAATTCCTTAACTGATGTGATTTCCAATATTTGGAAAAGTTATTTGTAATTTTTTCACATCAGTCCACGGGTTTCAATTAAGGATGATCCCCGATGGGGCCTATTCGCTTCAATCCATTTCTGACAATCGATCTGAGAATTCGGTTTCATATAGTCGAAAGTTTAAATATTTTTGAATGAGTTTTGTGACATGCATAACATCCATGAAAGTTTCGATCTCACCGGGCTATTTAAAAACACTACGCTCATTTTTAAGTTAATGATTTGGGTTTAGTAGCAACGTGCAGTTGGGTGAATTTACCCCTCACACAAACTATTTTTTGGGTGAATTTACCCCTCACACAAACTATTCTATGTTCATTTTTTCTTAGGTCCTATACTACATTTGTTGTAATAAACTAAAACTGCAAGGCAGTTGAATATTTGGTATTTAATAATTCTACAAGCTGAATTTTTATGAAGGATTAAGAGTAGGCGTCATCAGTACTTTTATTTCAATTTCTGGTCATGGTTTATTTCTTAGAATTTTTTATACTGGGACTTCTTGGAATAATTGGTAGAGTGTTTTTTAAAACCATTCTTGCCCCAACTATGAATACCAAAGTTATCACCTCATCCTCTGTTGATTAGTCTCGATTGGTGTGTTCAATTTGAAAAAACAAAAGAGCTGAGATATATATTAAAACAAGTATCTACTTATTCCTTACCACATAATGCTCCCCGATATGATTCTGTAACGATAGCTTACAAATCTTTCGCTTGAAGACATTTGTAATCACTGATGTTAGAAGACATTTGCATAGAAATTATCATTTAAAAAGACCTGAACGAATTGAACTCTTTTACATGATACCCTGGTAGAAGTCTCGGCCCAACAAGGCTATTTAGAAACATGACTCGAGTTTTCAGGTTAATATTTTGGTTTTGGGATCTTACAGTGTTGGGAACAAGTATCCTAAGCGCATCCTATCCCAGGATCAGTTTTTTCTTTTTCATTTGTGCGACTGAATCAGATACAAAACCGAGGTAATTTTTCTGAATATCATAAAAACGGATACAAAACAATTTAGTTACAATTAGTAAAATTTAGCAAAAACATTTCTTATTAAACGTAAATCTTCGTTGCAATTTCTACATTTTTCAAATGATAAAAATGTATGCTTCTAATACCAATCATAAATAAGTACAACCCTATGATTTCTTTTAATAAAAAGTTGATTTTATTTCAGTAAATATTAAGCAATCAAAGCGAATGATATTAGGTGTTTTTTATAAAGCACTGGCACGCCGTAAATTGACCGTCCCTAAAATGAATGATAATAAAAATGAATGACTTAGTATAGTCTCTAATATACTTCGACATAGTGTAATGGTTAATGAGCTTATGTATTTGCTTCATCCCATCGGCTTTGAGCCTAAACTAAGCTACACGTAGTAATCCACTATTTTTTTGTAGTTCTTTCACACTTAAGTTGAATAAAAAGCCTTACAAATATTTTCCACTCAGACACTATACAGTCTTTCAATTCAGTTTTATTGATTGGTCGACATTTTTTCCATGTTCTGTTTAAGTATATTACAGAATTGAACAAATGTATTTAAATCTGGTGAAATCTGCATGTGCGATGTCGGGCTGCAGATATCGAATCAGAACGAGAAATTAGAGAGCCGAGTTCGAATTTCAGTTGAATTCGTTGCATTCACTTATGAGCAAATCACCTTGGGATTTGCTATTAATCCGTTTTTCTCTCAAAGTATAGGATAAATAGCAGGACAGATTGGGTTATATAGCCTCAGTTGGCAAGCAGTCTTTCCCAGAAAGTAATGGCAACCTACTGCCGGAAAACAAAGCATTTTCCGGCAGTAAGTTGCCTTTTTTTCAATATTCTGACATAATGTTCAGCACTCATGATTCCATCAATAGAATGCACTTTATGAGTGTCATAGCAGCTCATATAACCGCAGACTATGACACTCCCCACTCTAGTCTTAACTGCTGAGACCAAAGACTCTTCTTTCTGCTCTTTCCCATTAGGCCAACAAACTTGTTAAATGTCATCAGACTCAAACGACTTGTCTTTTGTGTTATCCGACCAACGCATGCTATCCTAAAACTTTGAATTTTTCTCTTTAGTTTATTTTAATTAATTATTTGTTTTTGCAACTTCAAACCAGTTTAAATTTTTTATAAAGTAGCGCCTTCCTCTGTCGTAAGTCGACCATTTAAATCTTATTGGTTCAGTTTGATTGTTGTAATTCGAAACATTCGTAATGAACATTTTTTATATGCTTAGCAAAATCAACCACCGATATTTATCATCTTTCAATCACCACTTTCCTGATATAGCGAATAGACTTTGAAGCCGGCTAACACGGTCGACCTCATTGAGTCTGTACACCTGCCACTCTTTAATACATATTCTAATTTTGGCAACTGTATTTTTACTTAACACTAGCCTAGCAACCATATTTGGTAGCCATTGTTGTAAGCAAATAATAGTTACCTTAAAATCGAGGAAGAAATATTTCCACAGGGAAATCATTTAAAAATAAACACCATTACACTAGAAACTATGTCTTCATAAGAATTATTTTAATACTGTAATCTACTTATATTCTACTTTATTTAACACCCGCTACAAGAAAAGCAAAATAAAGTCGTAGTTTTAAAACATTTAATATGGATGTGCGTTGTGGTGCAGTCGATATCGACTCGGAACGCCAAATCGGGGAGCCGCGTTCGAATTCTAGTTCACGCACGCACAAATACCCCTGGGAAAGGTATTAATCTGTCACTTCCCTCCAGTTATGGGCTGAATAGTAGGGAAGATTGGGTTCTATATTAATAATAATAATTGTAGGTTTAAATAAATTTGATTAATTTATGATTACAAAGTGATGTTAATATATTAAAAATAACAGTCAGACACGAGCCTTATTCGTCACAATAGATATGCAAATTACTTGAATAGTTATTGGTGAGATGGGATCAATTTCGGGTTTGCTAACTTGAAAAAGGCATGAGCGCATCACTTCTTCTCCCAGCCGTGACTTAAGTAGTGGAGTTGGCTGGTATCTCCAGCCTTCGGTGGCACTATTTTAAGAAAGAACAAATCTGAATGCAAAACCAACTTAAAAAGAATAGGCAACCCTATGTGACACTATCTCCCACGGCGATGCTTTCCCTTCTTCCGCTGGGATACTTTCCTTTGGTTGGTTTAAAACAACGGAGAGAGAAATTGATGTTGGTGATATTATTAGTGTTTTATTGCGTCACGCGATGTGAGCTTAGGAAAAAAAAATAATTTTAGTACCATCAAGTGCTTCTAAAAACATGGGAACATAAAATAAAGTTATTTTGGATAAATATACATTTCTCGCCTCTTTCATGTTCAATATGGATTTTTCTTAGATTTGAAATGTATTCCGCTAATCTGAAAACGCGTAGACAAAACAAGTGTCAGAGTGATTTGATAAGGTCACCCGAAGGTCAAGGTCGCTGGTGGGTACATCGGGTCTGTGAGAATCGAAAATAAAATCAAGCTCCGATATGAGTTGGCAAAATCTCATTCGTTGAGCTAAAGACATCTGCAAATCGAGTGGGCGAAAACCGAATTTCATTGGCCGAAGACTGTGAGCCGGCCGGATCCCCAGAGAGGATCGAAATTGGTTATAAAAATCGACACGAAATGTTCAGGTGGAGAGCTAATTGTTCAGAATTTGGGCAGAGAGTCACTGCCGTCAGTACCCCCACACACTCCGCCAGCGGCCGCTCCGATTCGGCACATTCCGTCAGATTCCGTCAAGAACCCGAAAGAACTTTGCTGTTTTAGAAGTACATTTCAACGCTAACGAAATTTAGAGTAAACATTTCAATTAACGATTAGAAGTTTTGATGCTTTTGGCGAACTTTCTCTCTCCGTTGTAAAAATCATTTTCGACGATTGTATATCATTTTCGACAACTGTATTCTTGGGAAAAGACAGACATTGTTTTTTTTTCTTTATATAAAGACATTCTACGTGGCTCTCCAAGCGTGTTCGACTTCGTTCATTTATTTTATTAATTTTTTTTTTTTTTTTTTTGTGTCGTGTTTATTTTTTTCAACTCATAAGTGTACACCAGTGTCCGGACTGACTAAAAGGGACGACTGTTGACATTGCACGACGAGACTTCTGGGATCTAATCACAACGTGGGACAGTGGTCCGTTGTTGCAAAAGACGTCCTGTAGTCCAGCTTTTGTGGCGACATCATCGGACGGGATCGCCGCGACCGGGTGGCAGTGTCACAACTGTGATCGTCACGACCGTCATCGAGAACGAGCGTCACATTAGACAGACGGCCAGCCAGGCTGAGGCATCACATCTAGTGCCGTTTCGACCAGGTTCCGGCCTGCGGTAGTATCACACCCTAGACACAATCCCTGCTGCTCTGGTTATAGAACGTTTTACACTTACAACTCTAATGGGTTATGTAACTAGTGATAATTGTCATTATTTTTCCCTAAATACACTACCTGTCACAATTATTAAGCCACTCCAGTGATTTAAACAAAATGATGCATTTCATACTATTTTTTTTGTATTTATTGCCAAGTGAATAATTGTAAATGAAAATAGAATGGTTCTTTTGTTAATATTGCACAATAACATGTGCATCAAATGAATTTATAAATATTTAATAATTACCTATATTGCAGTTTCATCACTAAAAGAATGAAGAAAATTTAGGGTGATTCAAACGAGTTCATCTTTGCTTCCTTGACTTGTAAAATTTTGCAAAGTAATAATAACAAAAGAATCATTCTATTTTTATTTAGAATTATCAACTTGGCAATAAATACTAACAATAGTATAAAATACATAATTTCTTTTAAAAAACTGGTGTGGCCTAATAATGGCCGGCAGTATCTCTCTCTCTCTCTCTCTATATATATATATATATACAATGTGATGATGCAAATACTAATAAAATCTTTCAAAATCCTATAAGTAATTGTAGATACTTCTAATGTAAATGCATATTTTATGATGAAATTCCCCGGATATTTTTACTGCATAGATTTAAATATATCTTGAAATTTTCAACAATCGAGATTTATTTTACCCTGCAAACATCAACTTGCATTATAAAATTTGTCATAGTGCATTGGAAATTATGGTAATAGGCGTCTGCCCGAAGGTAATGGTTAACAAGTCAATTTAACAGGTTATTGTTGCAATGGTAATTTCGATATTTACTACGAAGCCCACAATTATCTATCTAAACTTATTTATAAATGGAACTTTGTCTGTGTGTATATGTGTCTGTGTGTTTGTGTGTCCGTTACCTATAGACTCCGAAACGGCTGAACCGATTTTCTTGAAAATTTCCACAGTTGTACTAGAAGCGGGTGTTCTTAGGTTTTGTGTCGAGGTATCCCCGATAAATATCGAAAATCGGTAATCGAAAAAATCGGGTTATAGAAGGAGTGATCTGATTTTAAATAAATTTGATACACTCATAGACAAAGACATAAGAAACGATATTCAGAAGTTTTAAGGTTGCAGTTCTTACAATAGTGCAGAAAATCGATAATGTATATATAAAAGACAAGATGTTTGTGTGTGTATGTCTGTTTATCTGTTTTTATGTCCTTTATACAAATCCACGATTTTTATCCGGTTCTCACCAAACTTCACACAAATATTCTTTAGGCTGAGTCTGAGCTCCAGGACCATGGATTAGTTTTAAAACTTTCATTGCACCCGAGCAACGCCGGGCTAGTATATCATAACAAAAAAACAATTCTATTGTCATTTAGAATTATCCACTTGGTAATAAATACTAAAAATAGTATGAAATGCATCATTTCTTTAAAAAAAAATGGGGTGGCCTAATAATTATGGCCAGTAGTGTACCTCTTGTGATATTATAGTTTCATGTTAAACGCCAGTGCGTTTTTTATGGTGGGGAATGCGAAAAGCATGAAAAGAAAACATGAAATAGTCTCAGATAAACAGAGTTGAAAGGAACTTTCTTTTTATTTACAAAGAAATGAAAACGGTTTTGATAAGAAACAGTTTACTTCTGGCTGTGACATCGGTGTTTTAGCAAAAAGCAGTATTTTGAAAGATCGGTGCAGTAAATGCCTTTTCTAGCCAAATATTCCTATATTTAGCCATGGTACTATCGAGAGTAAGCTCAGTAAATATCAAAGAAAATAGGCGTTAGTCATAAGTGTGCCGGAACGTAAGCTTAATATCGGTCTCTCTTCTGAGAATAACATCATCGCAGAATTATTTTGCAATTCATATTTTGTACGAACAAATATAAAATCGTGGTTTTATATTTGCATAAAAAAAAACTACAGAAATAAAGGAAAAAAAAACACTAGTAAAAAGTTACTATAAAGGGTAATTCTTCTTACATTTTATTTTTCCGTTTCGTGCTCGCTTCTTTTTAAGAACATTTCATATTCTGGATGCAAAACAACAAAATATGTACTGACTACATGAGGAAAGTAATAAGACATAGAAAAATATTCTTCAAAAACAAAGAAAAGTATACTGAACTTTTATGTAATACCAGTCTGCCTATATGTCAGGGAACGCTGTTCAATATCCGCACAGGTGAAGAAGAAAATATGAAGCAGCAGAAACGTCGTTGTACAGGGGGATATTATGGAACGAGAATTTGCGCAAAGAGTAAACAGAGAAAATAGAGACAAAAATGACATTAATAAATAACATCAGGATGAGACATTTTAAATTTCCAAGGAACAAAAAGAGG